>LFLW010586200.1:3518-14715 GCA_001262575.1 Conus tribblei | reverse complement strand
GGTGGTGGGGTGGGTCGGAGGCAGGCTGGACTTGGAGATGGACCGGATCCCTCAATTTCAAGAACAGAAAGGCGACATCTCTTGTTACATCTTCTGCGCTACCTTGCTGACAGCCTTATGCTGGTGTTGGCGCAGGCTCTCCCCAACTTCTCCTTCTCTTGAGCGGCAGGGATGTTCTCAGTGGGGGTTCAGAAACCCAAACAAACCCCAACAAAAACAAAACCCTACACTTTTAACTGGGGTGGATAAAGCTTTGAAAGTTTCCTCGTTCACTTTGGGCACTGGATGCCGATTTGTATGGCTCTGGAAAACATCAATCAATGCGGCGCAGATACTGTGTGACCTCTTCTTGAATGCTTCACCTTTCATTTTTTGTTCATGTTAAGTTGGCGTTAGTTACGGCTTTACACTTTACTTTCTGTGTGTCAATTTGAACACTTTATATTCTGCGTGTCGATTTCAAAAGTCTTTAGCTGATAACAAATCCATGCATCTAACTTACTTTCATTTTGTTATCCTGCATCTTACTCCTTTGCCTTGGATTCAGGGAGCAACAGGGAATCATCACTTGAAACCACGTTTACGTTATCACTACCAGCAAACAAACAAAAGAAACAGTCAACTAACTATGTACACCTGGCTTTTCAACAAAATTTAAGCGGATCACATGAAAGAATCGGCCACAATAATCATCCGGAATCTGGAAAAACAAACAAGCTGGAGTAAGAATTCTTTGAACTTGCGGACAAGCGACAGCCTTACTACAGCAAAAAAAAAAAAAAGAAGAAAAGTTTTTCAGAGTATTTTTCACTGCCTACCATACCGGTATATACATCAAAAACAGGATTACTATTTTTTAAAACCTGGTTCCATGTCAGATAAAGGTAATATTTTTCCTGTGCATTTTCATTATTTCAATAATTCATATTTCACGATGGTGGAAACATTCTCCTTCATTTCAGCTTGCCAGAAATAAAGAGAAGCCATTATTTAATCCTGATGCTAACCACTAACACGACAGATCAAAAATGTGCTTTTTTCAGCCCTTCTGTAAGCAATCTAATAAAGCATTTCTTTTTAAAAGGAGCACACAGGTCAAACAACTTCAAACAGTGGTGGGTAAATGCCACTAAGGATGATCTGATAATACCCGGCAAAATTCAGACAAGAAAAAAGAAAAAGAACACATTACTGTGCAAACAGGTGCCAAATTAAGTGAAAAAAAAAAAGACACAATCTAATTCACAAAGTGCAAATGACTAAATGAGAATAGAACACAAGTGCAAAGTTACTCTTTTTCTTTTCTTTCTTGTTTTTTTTTTTTTTACATTACTGGCTGACATTTCAATATGAACACAAATTGTGACAAACTAAGGACATGAAAAAAAAGGAGTTAAAGCGGGAACAAAATCTAACCAGCAACAGGGTGACACAGTAAACAAACACAGGACACAGATATAATAAAAATATCGACAACATCAAAATACTTGATCGATTGGACACTGTGAAAGGGGTGGTGGGAATTTTGATCTGTCTCAACGCAGGTGAGGCCCATCACATGACGACAGCTTCAACTCTCAACGGACAGTGTATCACGAACAGTGTTACCATCCATATTTGCATGCACAAGTTGGCACATGAACCACAAAGAGGCTTTTATCATGAGAATTATACCAAAAAAAAAACACACATAAAAAACAAACAAACAAACAAAAATTCAACAAAACAACAACTAAAAAAAAGAAAAAAAAAAAAGAGCGAAAATGGGAAGGGAAGGGAATCCACTGGACAAGGGCGATACCGTCCAGAAATGATTGTCTGTTTAGCAACACTCTGTTGACAACGATCTGTATTTAAGAGTTTCCAGGCAACACAAAATGACCCCATGAAAAAGGTTACACAGTGACCTGACAAAACCACAGGTCGTTGAAACCTGATACGCACAGGCTGACCATGGACAACTGGGAGAAGATGTGGAGGAAGGGGGCAGAGGAGAGAGAGGGAGGGGGCAGGGGAGAGAGACCAGTTGTGAAGCATGGTGACCAACACTGACCCCCTTTTCAAACTCAGACTGTCAACTTTTTTTTCTTCCATCGATTCGTTTGTTCAAATTTATTTTCCTCTTCTCTCCATTATAATCTGTTGGAACCTTAAAAGCAGAAAACAAATCTGACGACGACGTAACCACTGATCATAGATAGACAAAGATAATTATCTTTGGTTACTTACATCAGGAAAACACAAGAGCCATAATCAACCTTATAGCAGTTGAAGCTGGTGGAAGTTGGCTGTAGCATACTTCAAATGAACCCATTTAAAGTCAAACTTCCAAATGAAACTCTTCAGAATGATAACTCCCTCCCTTCAATGACTTTGTTTTTCCATAGGGGAGGAAAGGGAGAGGTTGTAGGGAGAAGTGGGTGGAGGAA
The DNA here is from genome assembly GCA_001262575.1 of Conus tribblei. Taxonomy (NCBI): domain Eukaryota; kingdom Metazoa; phylum Mollusca; class Gastropoda; order Neogastropoda; family Conidae; genus Conus; species Conus tribblei. The sequence goes on along the minus strand of LFLW010586200.1, from coordinate 12,286 downwards.
GGGAAGAGAAGGTAGGGTAATGTCNCCAAATGAAACTCTTCAGAATGATAACTCCCTCCCTTCAATGACTCTGTTTTTCCATAGGGGAGGAAAGGGAGAGGTTGTAGGGAGAAGTGGGTGGAGGAAGGGAAGAGAAGGTAGGGTAATGTTGCTTATAGCCCAGCCGACCGCAAAGGCCCTATCAGGGCTGTCACCACGTTAAATCAGTTCACAAGTCAAAAAAAAACAAAAAAACTTCACACATCTCTTTAATCTAAAATACATCTTCTAAAAACGAACCAGAAACTTCGTCAAAAATCTTTCTTCCGTAAAATCTTGGATCAGATGCAAAATGTTAATCTCTTTCAGAAACTCAAAGATCATGTCAGGTGGGACATCTCTGAACAGGGTTTTCATGAAGGGAAGACAGTACGCTTCCATCTTTGTTACTACATGTTACATTCACTCCTGATCAAGATCCCCCCCTCCCCTTCAAGACCCAGTTTTAAAGGGTTTTAGGACATCATTACAGAGGGGTTCCATGGCACTATCTTTTCTCTGGCTGAAGCCATTTCATGTCACGTATTGTAACAAACAATGCATGCATCAATGCACTTTATAACGCACAACGAGAGGCACTTTACGCACATATTTCACAGCCTGAAGTACAGAGCTTTACAAATCAATTCCCAAAAATGCACATTTTTCTGCTTGCAAACACAATCATTTTTCTGCCACCTAGCTCAAATTCAGAATTTGCAATCTGTCAAGAGATGCGGCTACTCACTTTTGCTGACAAAAAAGATTGAAAGAAAAAATTTGTGAGTTGAAGTCTGTTTCCGAGTCTTCACAGTGCTTCATAGAGTAGTAATCATGGCTCTTTCCCCTGTGCCTTTCTTCACAAAAATATGCTCAAGGAAAGAGTGGGGCCTGATCAAAACTGGAGACAATGACAAAAATAATATAAATGCCCCTACCTATTACAGAGCTGTTGATCTGCCCGATGCCACCGACAATGAAACATCATGGTTAAGAAGTAGGGATCAAAAATCAAGAGACTGGTGCTTGTCAAAGTCTGGGCAGGCCAAAAAAAACCCAAAAAACAACCACCACCACCACCGTTGGTTTAGCATTTCTTTTATACACAGGAATTCCTTCTGATTTAAGCTTTTGGTAGGGACCCCAAGATTTTACCAAAGGATCTTCTGATTCTTTAACAGAGGGGTCAAAGAAGCCTTGTCTTCAAAAGTTAAAGGGAACATTGGATAGACATTTCTTCTCTCAAAAATCATGGTATATTAATACTAGCTCAAGCAATGGATGTATAGAATGATTCCGTTTCACTTCAACCCTGGTTGCACAGTCTTTACCAAGTACATACAACTCTCAAACAAAAACCTCCAGAACACAAAAATGGAGTCTTTGAAGGAAGGTTATCCTGGGGGTGAAGGAAGTGCAAGCCTGGTGGCTGCAAGCTCAAAACAAAACAAAACAAAGAATTGGTCAAGCAAGCAACATTTCCCACGAGTCAGCCCAGATAGCGTTTCTTTTTCCACTCTATCTAAGGGTTGGGGGAACGGGTTATCACATGGTCAGTGCCAATAGTTTCAGAAAATGTCATGATAAAGCTCGCCGTCGAAGTTCCAATTTCCGCATCAATTCATGTCATGCTGCTGTTGTGCTGTTCTTAAATCTTGGAAGATGTTGGAATCTAACAAAAGCACGTAACAGAATTAAAGTCACTTTTCACTTCAACCATTTTTCTTTAATTTACTCAAAGTAGCCAAATATTTGCTTCAACAGTGACACAATTATAAGCTTTCTCAGAGAGTGATTAAAAACAGCCGGTGCTGGGGAAATCGGGAATCCAAGATCACCTGGCTTCATTCCCTGTTACCATAACGGCACCAGGTTTACACTTCAGTCACATTCTTAACTTGCAGGTCAACAAGTTTCCTATACACAGCCGCGCTTCCTTCCTCCCCTCCTCTCCTCTCGTCCATGCATCACCTGGGGTCAGGCCAGTGAAACGATCAGAAGACTAGAACACGCAATAAAGTCCTCAAGCTGAAATGCCAGTGCTATCACCAATGGGAAGAAAAAAAAGCAAATCAATCACCACTTGTAATGTATGATGGAATGATATCATTTGAAAAGCCCACAATGGATGGATGGTTCAATACAAATACCAAATACACTGGGTCCAAAACAAGGGAACACATAGGAAAGCATGATAGAATCATCGACCACATGCTGTTACCTTTCATGCTGGGACATCCTTAAGAAACCAGCGATGGTTCCGTCTAGTGTGACACTAGTGTATCTCATCAACCAAATATCCGTATTTCAGAATTCAAAGTTACAACAAAGCACCACCCCTGGTGAATGAAAGACAATGGGTGCCACAAATGCCATACACTGCAAATCTCACCAGCTACAAAAATACTACTAGTTCAAAGTTGGCAAGCTCTTTCCCCACTCTCAACTTCACTTGACGCCCGGCTTTTCAAAACTCAGTCACTGGGGACTGTACCAACCTTCAGCCTCTCTCTCTCCTACATTTTTGTTGACACTCATCACTGGCAACCGTTAAAAAGAAAACAAACAAATAATTAAAAAAAGAACAACGAAACCTGTTTCAGACTCACTCTTTAGCCCTGAAAAAGTGTTTTCGCGTCACTTCATCCAACTAACTTGCTTATAAATGGGATGTAAAACAAAACAAAACCAACTAAAACAAACACACAGTGGACAGGCAACACACACAGACCAAAAAACCAACCAACCAAGCAAGCAACCCAGCCTACCACGTGACTGGCATGGACACAAGATGGGAGTTATCACAGATTGATGGCAGGTTCCAGTGCTCCCCCCTGCCTGGTTCGTCTCCTTGCCTGCCACAGCCTCACCACCTCTCTGGCCGCCTCTCTCTCACCACCCTCTCCCATTCTCCCTCTCCCCCACACACTTGTCCCTTTAATCTCAACCAAGCTGCTCCTTACCATAGAAATCGTCACATAAGCACTCAAGGATCCCACATCTCGTCTTTTTCAAAAGATCTTGAGAATGTTCAGCACCAGGGTGGAAAACGTCGTTCCTGACAGACGCTTGCTCCGTCTCACTGTCAAACAGAACATGTTTCCCGGTTGGTCAGCAAATCCTTCGTCTGCCCTTGTCCTGTCAGCAGGTCCAGTCACAACTCTTCTCCTCAAGATATCACAAAGTGCGTGAATCCTCGGCTGCAGTCCTTCTCTGAGGTTGCCAGTCTGTTATGTACAGGTGGCATGGACACTTGGTTGAAGAAGTAGAAGCAGATATTGAAGGGGGAAAAAACATCACAGAATGCCAGAATGGACCTCCGCTGCAGTGGCTACGTCATGTAGCGGTTTACTGCCCGAAGGGCGTACAGCAGCTCCGCCTGCATGCGGGCCTCTGTCATCATCAAGTTGACGTGGATCTGAAACAGGCACCATTTGCTCTTACCACCTCTGTCCCAGTACTGGCTTTCTGTTTCATCTGCTAGACCCTCCCCCATGATGTGCAAAGAACATTCAGAAATGTGTTATGCAGAAAATGCATTACACAACAAAAGTGTCTGAAAATATGTCCATCATGTGGGCATGTGTGTAGTGCCCTTGAATGAAGATCACTACGGGAACAGAAAGTAAAGGAGGAAGACATTTCCTTGGTGAAAATCATACCATGTCAGGCACAGAGCAAGTTCAGTACTGAACTTTTGGCCAAGTGGGAAAGTGTGTGTGTATGTGTGTGCGTGCCTGTGTGTGCGTGTGCGCGCGCGCCCGCATGCGAGTGCATGCACGTGTGGGCAGGGGAGGGAGAGGACCAGGGGAGGAGGGGCAGTCCGAGGGCAGGAGCAGACACGGGGGAGGAGAGTAGCACGGGGGCGAGCTTTGTAATTCTGCACACCATGGGATACAGTTACTGCACATCTGCACAACTGTTTTTGTTCCACAAGCTTTTTAAACATCACAGGTCTCTATCACACACAAATATCCTTTCTTTCTTGTTTGTTGATTAGGCCACTGAAACCTGAATGCGACACAATCTAATACAGTTGAACATGTTTCACTTCAGTCAACCGCAACAGCTGTTGGAATACAGAGGGAAGGAGCTGCTTTTACTTGGTTTACATTTAATGTTGGACTGAATAGTGAAAGGAGAGAGCGGGATAAAGAATGCAAGGTGTGGAAGGTTGGAAGTTGCCAAAGTGTTTTTTTGTTTGATCTTTATATACGGCAACATCTCCCCCTTCCCCCACCTACACACACACATCAGTTGGGCAGACACAAGAAGTTGTTCTGGGAGAGGCGGCTTTGTGTTCATGGGTCTGCGTTTGTCTGTCTGTCTGAGCACAAAATCAGCATCTAACTGAGTGGCTGCTTGGATTTGTTTCTCTCTTTTTAAACACTGTTTTTGCACATTTTACAGCACAACTTAATACCAATTCATCACCTTTTTCCTGAGGTAGCCCATAACCTAGGTCATGAGCCTGAAGAAGGCTGAAGGCTAAAATACTGGAGATTTTTTGTCTGTTCATTTTCTTTTCCAACCTGACATTTTTCTCCCTGTGACTAAAAGCCATTCTGCTGCTGACAGCATCTGAGGAGTATCATTTTGTGCATTTTCATTTGGGATGTCTCAAGGAGACACGCTTGCTGAAAAAAAATCACTCAACTATTGTGTATTTAATAAGAATTACTTTTTTTTTTAAGCCTTGTTTTGCATTTATACTTCCATTCTGCCATGTGAGATAAAGAATACAATTTTTTTTTCTCACTGGCCCAGACTTGCACAATATGGTTCGCAATACCTCTCTCTCTCTTTTCCTATACATGACTTTGGGGTGCACAGAAGAAACTATGCACCAAAAAGATAAACACGCACACAGAGAAACATACAACTATGGATGCACAGATTGCATATGATCACCACCACCACCAAAATGGTTAAAACAGCAGCAAGCTTAGGCAAAACTATCAATCATTTCAATTTGAACTCGACTTCATATTCTGAGATGATGCATTCATTCCTACCAATTTGTTACATGTGTTCTACTCTTTCACAGCTTACCTTTTCTGAGTGCTTGAACTCCCTCATAACACTCTCATAGTCTTTCTTGGTAATGCGTTCAGGGTAGCAGGTCACAGTTTTGATGTAAGTCTTCAGGTTACGTTCCAGCATCTGGTTGACTTGGGCATAGTCGTAATCGTCATGCCTGATGCCGTACATACAGTGTATGTAATACCAGATGGCTTGTCGGAACGCAGACGTGTCCACCTCACAATTGTCGCCCATTCTGTAATCCAAACAATGAAAGATCTTTACATTTTGACTGTATGAAATTCATGCAGCAAAATAACAATGATGATGACTACTGTGCATGCAGTTGTGTGCATGTGCGTGTGAGGGAGAGAGACTGAGAGAGACAGAGACAAAGAAAAAGCTTATAGTGCAATCACAGAGAATCAAAGTCAGTCCCGTTTGTTAGAATATGGTGAAAAACATCTACATTTCTGAAATGTCAAACTTCCATTATGGATCATTTCAAGTCTTCGTGAATTACAGCAGATATGATTCAAACAACTCATTCAGTATCTTTCACATTCTCATCTTTGCCTTTGACTAAGATTCAATACATTTTAGAACTCTTTAGCCAAGCCATAATAAAACATTTTACTGCATTAAAAACTTGGTTTTATAAAAATACTGACGTGTAATAGGTCAGGTTGAAAGCGATGTTGAAGCGTTCCTCCAGAAGGTTGCCTATGTCACTGTACAGCCGATTGGCCAATGAGAAGCCATGATCTTCCCAAGAGTAGTCCTGGACTCTGAACGTGGGGATATCCAATCCAGGTGCTCTCTTGGCGAAGTCGGAGTACGTGAAATCGCAGTTGGTCACAAACCGTACCACTTCCTTCCTTGATGTCTTCTCTTTGGTTGGAACAGAGACTGCAAACAAAGACAAAAAGAGTTTTTACTCTACTGTCTGTCTGGTTAAGTATACTTATCATCTCAAACCATTGCAAGTTATGGTCAGTGTGCTAGCTATTTGGTCAAATTTTCAAGATAACACCTAGCTGAGATGTTTCATGGCAAGTCCTACACTTCAGGCTGAAAAGTCGAGCCACATCCGCTTCCTTAGTAATGGCCCATTATACACAACAGAAAAAGGACATATATATGGTTTCGCTTCATCTCCTTTTTCTTCTGTCAACTTGCAACCTGGTTGTTGCTCGTTTTAATACACTTGTGGACAAATCTAACCCCCTTTTCTACTCCAAACCAAAAAAGGCGAAAAAAAAACCAACTGATTACAGCAGTGCAGTCATTTGTTATTTCATCTTTCATCACTAAAATTCAAAATTTCCAAACAGCCAGTTGAAGACATGCCAAATAAAGACCTGTGGGCTGCCAACTAAAAAGAACAACACAGAAAAAGCAGGACCACAGACTCACAAATGGCCACGGAACTTACTTTCTGCACTCTGGTTCTCCACAGACTGGAACCTCTTGAGCATTTCCTCCTGGCTGGGGCCTTCCTCGTGCGTGCTCTCCGTCAGCATCCGCATCCTCTCCATCAGCGACTCCAGACTGGTGTCCTCCAACACCTATCACCACCCAGCACACACCATCACCACTCTGCATCTCTCCACTGTCACCACCCAGCACACACCATCACCACTCTGCATCTCTTCTAGACTTAAGACCAAGTAGGTCAATGCTAGATTAGGCTACAAAGAAAAACCATTGTGGTTATGGTAATATGGCTGAATCAAAATAGCGTCAGCAGGTACTTTCAGATCTTTTTTTTTTCTTCACCCTTTGTGACGGCTGACACCTGTGATACATGGCATTCCCATACTGCACAAAGTTCATGTTATGTCTGAATCTTTACCCTAAAACTTAGTCTAATACATCCAGTTTGCATTTTTTACATGTGTACAGCATTCTACACTAATCTTAAAGCAGCAGATGCCATTTTCTGCCAGTTCAACAGAGGAAATTAAGCTACCCAAGTGCCAACCCTCTTGGGTTTCAAAAGTTCCTAAGAGAGATTCAATGGTGAGTAATTCATTCTTCATAGTAATATTACTTTTTGTTGTTTTGGTTGAATTTTGTTTTTGTTTGTTTTGCTTGTATTTGTTTTTGTCGTTTTCTTTCTTGCTAAGAAAAGAAATTTAGGGTTTGCTGAATTACTGTACACCTAAACTTTTTGTTCTGCCTTACAAAACTGGCCACATCTGGCTCTTGGGGAGTTCATCTGGTAGGTAACTATATCTGGCTTTAAAGAAAGGTGATGATTTTTATTCGGTTTTCCTTGTCTTTTTAGGAAAACTGCTTTAAAGACTACTGTGGTCAAAAGAAAATGCACATTGTTTTTAAACTCACAAAACCAAAACAACTGCTTTCAAGATCTGAGAAACCCAGCTCACAGACTAATGATTCATAAAAATATCATGCTTCTGACATAAGAAAGTTCTTGTGCCGCCCAGCTCACCACTGTCCATCTGAACACACCTGCATTCAATTGAACTCATGCTGTGGCAATCTACATGTAAACTGTCCACTAGGTATGCTCTGTGCCGTGTCACTGTAGTAATGCCCATAGACCAGCTGCCGTGCTGCAGCCGTCAGCATCTGACCTGTGTGCTCGGAGGTGGGGGTTTCCAACCCTGTATCTCTCTGCAGGATTTCGAATCCCAGGTGTGGCTCCTAGCCATAGGTCAGTTTGCTGGGGGCTCAGTTGGAAAGACTGCACCCACAAGTCCAGTTTCATCCACTTGATGGATCAGCATGTCATTTCAAGTTTCTGACCAACACAGCCGCTGATTTGCATCTCCTAGGCCTGACATACCCTTGAATACACAATGAAAAGAAGCACCGGGACAGACAGAGTACAGCCTTTCATCAAGTCTCGAATCAGACCGGGATTCAAGAGCATCATCATCTTCATCCTGCTCACACTGATCATCATTACAAAAAATCCCACAACCATTCAATACAACGCTTGCAAGCAGCTGAGAAACAACACACAAACTCCCACAGGCCACTCACATTGGCGTTCAGTTCCCCTCCATTGGAGGAGTCGCTGGCGTAATCTTCGGACTCCTCGTCCCCGCTACATGAAGTGGGTCGCAGGGTGCTGCCTCCCTGGTCGATCTCCGGGGCGATGCCGCAGCCGTAGATGAAGGAGCACAGGCTGTGAAAGTGGGCGATGATGATCAGCGCCTGCATCATCTCCGACAGCGACCACGGGTCGTTGCCCTTGGCCAGTTTCTGCCATGACAAATATACGATGAATAATTTGGTGGTTCTACCCCCATCTTCTTCCCCCCAAATCTGATAGAGAAATAAACAGGTAATTATAAAGTGAGTAAATCAAGCAGGAAATGTTTCCTAAACATCTGTATTTGTGGTGAGATTTTCTCTTTCTCTCTTTTATTCCGACATGATAAATAGTTACCAATAAAAAAGGTTATTTGCCTCCCCCATCCCCATTCAGTCAAGTTTGTTCAGGGTGAAACTAAAGAGACTGAAGTTTCTTCTCAGTTGACCAAATTTTGTGTTAACCAAAGTTGGAGTCAGCTAAATAATTCTTCTGGGACCAACCAATCACTCCATTCAGGTCAACTGAAAATTTTGCCCTGCTTAATCAAGTACAAACAAAATATTTCTTGACTTGCTCTTCACTGCATCCTTACACAGCAAGAAAAAAAAGCGCAGTTTATCGTCCATTAAATTCAAACTCTCATGAAAATAAACTGGAG
>LFLW010579651.1:0-10823 GCA_001262575.1 Conus tribblei | reverse complement strand
ACCTTCCTCCCTTGATGTACGATCTTGACCAGCAAAAGATCGCTGTAAGTAAAAAAGAAAAAAGAAAAGAAAAAAGAAAGAAAGACGGAGGGAAGGAAAGAAAAACTCAATCACCACCATCATCATATCATTATCATCATCATGGTCGTCATCATCATCACTACGACCATCACCATCACAGTAATCCCTACAGCCGTTCCACGGACTATTGTCATCCTCCACTGTGTACAGACGGAGTGTCACCCGATGGCCGCATCACCGTGCTCAACTCTGACCGGCTGGAATCAGTGACCGGCCCTCTGGATGTCATCCACGGCTTCGCCACTAAGGGCAGCCATGTTGGACAGCTGACTGTCCAGCTGGAGACCGTCCCTGTCGCTGCCCCTTGTAAGTCTTGTCTGCCCCTTGCATGTCCCTGCCCCTTGTAAGTCTTGTCTGCCCTTTGTAAGTCTTGTCTGCCCTTTGTAAGTCTTGTCTGCCCCTTGTAAGTCTTGTCTGCCCCTTGTATGTCCCTGCCCCCTACAAATCTTGTTTGCCCCTATTTCTTGTACGTCCTATCTGTTGCTACCTCTTTTAAGTCCTGTCTGTTGCTACCTCTGTTCAGTCCTGTCTATTCCTCTTTCTTTTAAGTCCTATCTGTTGCTACCTCTTTTCAGTCCTGTCTGTTGCTGTCTCTTGATGCCCCTTTAAATCCTGATTCGAAAACCCTACATGTCCAAGTCCTCTGTAAATCCTGCCTGTCCCTGCCTTTCAAAATCCTCTATGTCACGGACACTGTAAGTAAGTCCTGTATGTCCCTGTCCCTTGCAAGTTCTGTATGTCTCTGCAAGTCGTGTTTGTCACTTTCCCCTGTTAGTTCTGTATGTCCTCCTTAGTCCTGTTTGTCTCATCCCCCTGTAAGTTCCGTATGTCCCTCTAAGTGCTGTTTGTCCCTTCTCCTGTAAGTTCTGTGTGTCCCCCTAAGTCCTGTTTATCCCTTCCCCCTGTAAGTTCTGTATGTCCCCCTAAGTCCTATTTGTCTCATCCCCCTGTAAGTTCTGTATGTCCCCCCCAAGTCCTATTTGTCCCCTCCCCTGTAAGTTCCGTATGTCCCTCTAAGTCCTGTTTGTCCCTTCCCTCTGTAAGCGCTGTATGTCCCTCCAAGTCCTGTTTATCCCTCCCCCCCTGTAAGTGCTGTATGTCCCTCTAAGTCCTGTTTATCCCTTCCCTCTGTAAGTGCTGTATGTCCCTGTAAGTCATTTTGTCCCTGCCCCTTGTTAGTTCTGCATGTCCCTCTTAAGTCCTATTTGTCCCTGCCCTTGGTTGCCTGCCTCAGGTGGAAGACGGGGGTTTGTTTTCCCTGTTCCTTCTATAGCTGTTAACCCAGCGGTGTTTATGATGTGCACAGACTGGGTCATCAAGCTGGGGCCACCCACCTACGGCCCAGAGGGCCTGTACCAGTACTCCGTTGTGACGGACAACATCAAGGCCACGCTCTTCGTGCTGACCAGGGACGTGCAGGTGTTCCGGGAGAAATACCAGGCTGAGGTCCTGCAGTTCCTCAATGACCAGGGGTTCACCAATTCTCTCAACCAGCCTGTCGAGACCGTGCACACCCCAGAGTGCATCTACAACAAAGTGCCGTCTTCGTAACGTGCTGTGACAATGCTGATATTATAGGCCTGTAATATAGATGTTTTTTTTTCTATGCGTCAGAGGAAGTCTGCTTTAAAACTGCGGACTAATTTACTCCGGCGATGCGACATGAATATGAAACCACAATAATGTCAATTGAAACCCAATGCCAACAAAAGGAGCAATTATTACAAGTATCGAAAAAGAGACTGGAAATAACAAATGATGTGAAAACGCCCAACAAATTACAGAACATCAGACAATTTACTGAACAACTGCTTGAGAGACCACACAAGGCAGTTTATCTGAAGGTTTAACGCTAACACCTTTGAACGAATTCAAAGTGGCGAGAATCTAACTTCATTTTGAAAATAATTGGATAATTCAGCATTCTCAAACAAACGCAAGAGCGAGGAATACATACAGTTACTTCTCAAAACTCATTGAAATGATGTAATGCATGACATCATAAGATTACATTTTATACAACCTGGGCCTTTATCTGCCAAGTATTAGGCTATAGCAGATTTGTACATATTATTATATGTTATTCTGAGAGTGCACGATATATATCACTATGTACAGTAGATATCTTATGTCATGTTCAGTCCTTTTTCATTTTTTTTTCTCCTTAAGAGAAATCGTTTTGAATGATTGGAATAATGTTGTAGAGTATCAAATTCTTAGACATTCCCAACAAATTCCCCCCGCCCACTTCTCACTTTCTGAAATGAAAGGTAGGATCGATGTGTGCATCTATGCAAGTATGCGTCTCGTGGCTGAATGGAGATTTAGCATGGATGAAATGTGGATTTCTGAATAAAGATGACTGTGACACTTAAGTTACAGTGTGCGGTTGTTTTTTTTAAATACAAAGTACAGTCGATATATGGAGGTAATGTGAGTGTGAGTGCTTGTATGTGCAACATGTGAGAACAGAAGCAAATTAATTGTCATGAAACTCTACGGAGAGAGAGAGAGAGAGAGCTTGTGCCCCAGTTATTGCGTACAGAGCAGAATCAGCATGGCTATTTATGGTGTGATTTGGTGCTGGGTTGGGTGCGGCCAACTATACTTTAGGTGTTTGATTTTGGATTTCAGGTGCTTTCTATTTCTAAACTGGTGAATACTTCTGATATGAGAGTGCAAGAGTTTTGGAGCTTTCATTGTTGGAGAGAAAGGGCGAGAGAGGAAAAGAGAGAGGCGTGGGGTATGAGAGCCAGAGGAGGAGGAGGAGGAGGAGGAGAGAGAGAGAGAGAGAGAGAGAGAGAATGAATCTCCCAGATACACACACAGTAATATAATCCAGACCAGACCAAGTGCAATAAAATGTATTCGTGCTGATCACTCACTCCTATGGGCTGGATTCACGAACTTCTGCTTTCAAGTCTTTGTGAGGAAAGCAGCTGAAAGAAAAGACAGAAGGATAGACAGTTATATCTATTTCATCTCCACGAAATATATTGCGCCACATGTACCATCAAATGTACACAAGGGGTAGAACCTCCAAAAAGGCATGTCAACTGCCTGAAGGAAAACAAACTGGACAAAAAAAACTGATGACAGGATGGAGAGAAAACCTCACAACACTACTCCGAGTGACCCAAATCAGACACTGCCCCAAAACATGGCGGGAGGGAGTCGGGGAAGAGGGAGTGGGTGTCAGTATATGACAGTGGAAGGAAGGTTTGGAGGGATGTGAAGGAGTGAAGGATGGAGGGGAGGGGAGATGTGTGTGTGTGTGTGTGTGTGTGTGTGCATGCATACATGTGTATGTGTATACTTGTATGTGTGTGTACGTGTGTGTTTGTGTGCATATGTGTGTGTGTATACATGTATGTGTGTGTGTGTATATATATGTGTGTGTGTGTGTGTGTGTGTGTGCGTGCTTGGTAGAGGTTAGGGGTAGGAGTAGGAATGGACAGTAGGCTGCAACACCACAGGGGGAGGAAGGAGGGAGGGTTGACGACAGGGTAGGTGCTTTTCAAACAAACTTACATATTCTATATAACAGTTAGCAGACTGACTGCTCTCAACATGTTCCAACTTCACAAGAAGCTCATTATTTCTCTGGGCGCGATCAACAATGCAGCAGCAAAGTTGTCATCCAAGTTTCTTTCCAGGTTTCGTATCATAATAGAAAAACAGAAATTACACAAGAAGAAAAAAAAATCATCACAATTTCCTGTAATGAACAAACAGAATCTGCCCCAAAGCCGACAACTGACATGCTTGCTCAACCAAAACACACTGTGACACAAATGTCGACACAAACATACAGGCATACAAATACTCTGCCCTATGACACAACAGTCCCGGATGTATGAGGATATAAATAACATTGTAAATATGGCAGTGCACTGAACTGTTGCCACAAAGGTACAGCATCACAAGAACAGACTTAGTATGTAAATCACACACACACGTTTGTGAGCTCCAAGACATTCACCCACACGTGAGCTCCAAGACATTCACCCAATAGGCAAAACCTAACTTTTGTTTTTGCCATTTCTTTGTCCATGCCCTCCTCCCAGTGGTCTTACTTCCATGCCGTTCCTTCCAGCTCCTCAGAGCCTCACCAAGGGTCATCCCGCTGCAGCCTTGGCCCCGACAGTCCACAGGGAGCCATGAGTGTCAGGTCTCCATGAAGCCCCTCAACACAGGAGACACTGCGCAGCTTTCAGCTCACTTTGGTGGTGCTCAGTGTTTCCTGTTTTTGATCCGAGACATGCAGCACACAGCTCATTGCAGGTTCACTGTGAGCAAGCATCTCCTCGGGAGGGTGCCACCATGTCCATGGAATGACAGCCTCCATGACTTTGCTGATGCTGACAACTTTGACATGACCTCCCCACAGGAATGGAGGTGGAAAGGAGACTGGTGCCGAGGTCACCATGTGAGGGCATTACAGGCCAAAACTGCAGAGTTCATACCGAGTTCTGAACCAAACATTCAAGGACTTTAAATACAAAATTCAAAGACTGTGATATAAAAAATATAAGCCCTAATGCATGCTTCGGTAGCTTCATACTGTCACTTCAGCAGAAACTGGTTGGCAGCAGATGAAGGGAAGTGGACACTTTCGGCAGATACAGAATGAATTTGAATGTTTTCCATGTAAGTTCTTTGTGTCATTTTGTTATTTTCTCGTCAAAACATGAACTGCTCCATCAAACTGTTCATTTTCAAACACGTGTATGGACTTTTGAGGTACTTCTTAGCATTTAAAGTCCAAATTAAAAGGACTCTTCTAGTTCTTGAAAACACGTCCTCAAAATCCAAGTTTTTAAGGAGTCCAGGGACTCCAGTTCAGGGACTTGAATGAACACTGAAAAGTGGGACATAAAAAAAAGAAAAACAAAAGCTATATAGATAGATTTATATATATATATATATATATATAAACAACCAAGCAAAAAGAATAGCACACAACAAACAATATTTTTCCCAATATTTCGGATATATATAAAGATCAATGAGGAGGTGTTTAACGTGACGCAACAAAAGTGTCATTTCTGCTTGAGATGACATGGCAGAGCTGACCTCAATGTTTCCTTTATCCTCTGTCCTGGCTTCAACCAGACCTGCCAGGTACAGATACCTCAAGTACCGGTCAGGAAATCTGAGCAACAGTCGTGGAAAATTAAACTTGACTGTGAGTCTTCCCACTTGAGCTTATAGCACATTCAAATTCAAGCTCTGGGTAGGATACAGCTGGGGCAAAAATATCCCCCAAATAAATGTCTCCGATGGGATTCAACTCACAACCACTCTGCTTGCAACACAAACTACTGCACTGCTGTGGCCGGTTGACATTACAATATACAGAGACCACTGTCTCCGTACTGCATCTGGGCAAAGGAAATACTGGAAAGGTGTATAAGTGGTGACTGATGCATCTTCAATGTGTGCATGTACAAGACAGTGATTTCCAACTTATAATGAAACGCCTGAAAAGAACACATACTTTTTTCTATTTTGCTTACCGTATGGTAGTAGCCTGTGCAGGTGTACAAATGTATGTTTTTACGCAAGTATTCTGTGTGTGTGTGTGTGTGTGCGCGCGTGCGTGTGTGTGTGTGTACATGTGTGTATGCGCATGTGTGTGTGTCTTAAGTGGTGTGTTTAAATACATGGACGTTTATGTTAACTTATGGAGACTGAACAATGTGAAACACCAAACCAAATTTAGGACCAAACCTACACAAAAAATAAAGTATGACAATTTACATTCCACAGACAGAATGCATACACATCCACATTTTACATGATGTACTGTCATAATATACCACGTGTTCCCATGCATAAATGGTACATTCTTTATTTTGGTCATTAAGATGACTGACATCAAACCATGATGAAAGATGTTTGACTTCTTGAACTGTTGCTGCTATCACAGACGATAATGTAATCTCCTGGTCGAGGTGATGAATCCTCACTTCTTCAAAATGAGCAAACGAACAAAATGTAAAATCACATCAAAGGTAATAAACAAATAAGTATATATCACTCACTTGATATTATCACCATCTTTTACAATACTAATACATACATGTAAAGCTCACACAAAACAGCTGCTTAAAACTAAAATCACAGAAACATTCAGTAGTTTAAGAAAACAAAACAAAGAAAAAACACACACAACCAACCATTCAATACAGCAACAACACTAACAACCACAACAAACCTGCAGTAAAAATTTGAATAGAAAAATATTAACCCCAGATGGATTCTACTCTTATGTTGCCTTCAGGATAACATATACAACTCATTAAATGTATTCAAATATCACTTTTTCATTGCCTACTTCTTGCGAAAAAGATGGTTAAAAAAAAAAAATTCACATATTTTGATGACCCCCCTCCCCCCCTATCCCACCTCCATCCCCACACAAACCTGTGGTTTACAAACTACCACACTAAAACCTAGAATGGATTCAAGTGCAGTGAAAACAAATCGCACAACATATACACTAAACCTGCATCATTCATTGTGATGAACTGGTAGGGTAGCTTTGTCAAACAAAGGAAACACACACACACTAAATAAACATTTTACAAGCAAGTGCACAAAGAAAAACAGCCACCAGGGACTGAAATGTTTGCAAATTCAGATATATTATATTTAGAAAATATTATGCTTACTGTAATCAACATAACAAAATTCCACTAATGCAGTAAGGTCCAACAATGTTCGTAAACTTCAGCAGTCAACAAATGACGAGTGTTCACACCAGCCTATGACAAGAGAGTGCCAACCTGTACCTAACATGAAACAAAAGGTGCTTATATTTCTTGCTGATTTTCTTTTCAGTGCAGTCCACGCTCCAGTATATAAATATCTTTCGTGGATACCAGCATCATTAGTATATTAATTCTCATCAACCATGTTTGTTTGTTTTCTTCTCCTCCATTTATTAAAAAAGTCTACTCAGTGCCTCAGGTATGAACACAAACGTCAACTTGATCACAAACAGGAGAAAATTACAAACAGATCTATGGCAGGCACGCTAAAAGGAAGAAGATGAAGGTGCCAGTGTGACCCAGAGAAGTACTGTTCTCAGCGGCCCAATCAACCAGCCAGGAACAAACCTGCACCACCTTTGGCCAGCACTACAAGGAGTCTAGGAAGCATTGTGAGCAGGTAAAAATGCTGCAAAACTGAACAGCACAATGCAAACCTGTGAATAATGTAGAAATTATAAGCAGTTACATTCCTAAATCTAAGCCCTCTGAAATCAGCTCTGTGATCTTCAATCAGTCCATATGAACCAAGTCCCCATTACATCAAAGAACAAAATTCCTTAAAGCATACAAAATTCAAGTGTCTAAATAGCCTCTTTCACTGCATAATTATCAACACAGCAAATGAATATAAACGTGAAAAAGAAAAAAAAAAAGGTAATGGGAAAAAAAAACACCAAGGAAAATGAATAGTAGAAGATTTAAATGTACCATGACCATGTTTATGGTACTATTTTTTCAAAACAAACGTTCTTTTCTTTCTCTTTTTTTTTTCTTCAGAAAGTTGCTCCTCTATGCATTTTTTTTTTTTTAGGAAGCATTCAAAACACAGATGGCAGTCACTTGTCCATCACATATCCATCACATAAGTCAACAAGATAGATGATTGATGCACATTAACCTGATGATGAATCATTTGATCACATACATTAAGCGTGCATGATTTTCAGTTGGGTTCATTCTCACAGCACTCTCATGATCCTGCTGCTGCAACACACAGGCATGGATGAGCTGACATGTTAACAGACGTACAGAGAAGTCTGCCAGTCAATACTTGCATCATTTTGCAAACATGCAACAACAGTGATGGGTACATATACATTTGATGGGTTTATGTTTGGATCATTTCTGTGTTTAATGTGGAGGCCAGACAATCATGAACAACATACACACTGATGTTTAGGAGTTCAAACTGCAGTATTCTGGTGATCTCACAGTCGTAGATTTATGTAGAGTATTTCAGAGTTCTAGCTTCAAATACTCTGGAACCAAATTAACAGGTACAGGACAACCGAACACTCTAGTAACTTTTTTAATAAAAAAAAGGAGTAAAAATGGATGTACATGCTCACCCTAAATTAAATTCACAATAATGGAATATATCTCGCCCTTTATTCTCATTTAAATTCACAATAATAGAATCTTTGAACATTTGATCTGCAGTTTATTAGCAGTTTATGACCTTGGTCCTTCAAAGAAGAAACTGTCAGCCATAAATTAAGACCTGGATGTCATTTTATAACTGATAAGGAAATTCTCCTCTGTTTTAGTGTGTTACACATTAAAAATGCTGCCATCACAACAATTGTAACAGCAGAGGAATAAGGAACACGAAAAAACATTAACCCATAAATTTGCAAGCTTCCTGAAGGCAAACAACCATTTTCTCTATGACGATATATCTTTGTCTGTATTTTTGAGGGGAGATTTCACTCTTATTCCTCAAAGGGATTTTTTTCTTTTCTTTTCAAAGCCATGGAATAAAATAATATTAAACGAAGCAACAAAACTGATGCAACAGTTTCTATCAAATGTCCCATTTTTGATACAACACACTGTTTATCCTGCTGCCATTAATTTGGTACCCAATGATCCCGTGACCATAGAGAAAAGTTTATGAGTCCAGGCGTCCCAGTTCCGATGTGTAGACGTTGACGCTCTCCATGTCATAGAGGACAAAGAAGATCTGCTTGAGAGAGCTGCTGGCTGTGGTGTTGAAGTAGTTGCGAATGGACTG
Organism: Conus tribblei; assembly: GCA_001262575.1. Taxonomy (NCBI): domain Eukaryota; kingdom Metazoa; phylum Mollusca; class Gastropoda; order Neogastropoda; family Conidae; genus Conus; species Conus tribblei. The sequence continues at coordinate 1,949 of LFLW010579651.1, read as the reverse complement.
CAGGATGGTCTGTGCTGCCGTCTGCTTCGGGAAGCCAGCTCTGCAGGGACAATGAACGCTCACGTCAGGAAACCAGCTTCAACTTCATCTGTCTGTTGTTAATTCCATCACCATTTCACAGGCAAAACCTAAACTGCTGATCAGGATACAGCTAATGTAAACGTGCTCAGTAAAATGTATGAAATATCTTTCAAATGACATTCTTCTCCTTTTGAGGTCCTTTCTTCTATACTATGTCTCTGCTTGGCAGTTCATGTACTGTTCTCTTTCGTTCACTATGGTGGTCTTGTCATAACTGTTGCCATTGATTTCCCGTAGTCAAGCGCACACAATTATGTCCCTTCTCTTACACATGCACATTCGACCACTTGACACAAGTCTGCCCTTGGTGTATTAGTTGCTGCCAGAGTGCAATCAGCCATTTCAGTGCACTGACCATTTGGCTGTCACACCTATCAACATTGGGCAGCAGGTCATAATTCTACAGGTGTTAATGCACACCATATTTGTTAAAAAAAAAAAGGTCCACTTCAGAAATCAATTCAGGAATCTGTGCTTTATTTTCCATGAAAAACTATGGTAATTTTTTTTTTTTTTTTAAATTTCCTTCCACAACACAGCAAGCAGCAGCAACATCAAATGATTACACAACTGTGAAGTAGCTGAACACTGAATTAAGAAATAAATACATAAAAGTTCACGCTTTAATCGCAGGCTATCTGCAGGCTATCTCAAAGTGCCAAAAGTTGTAAGCAGGTCACATAGAGCTGAGACGCAGCTATGCAGCAGAGCCGTGAGAGTTAATGGGGGTACTTGCTTTTTTTGTGGCCATACCTTCCTAAGAGACATGGAGGACAACAAAGACCACCACCAGGAAAGTGCAGACTTTCATCAACAGCTGCCTGAGAAGAATCCTCCAGATCCACTGGCCCAACACCATCAGCAACTCAGACCTGTGGCAGCGTACCAACCAACTGCCAACCGAAGATGAGATCTGATGCATACGATGGAGATGGATTGGGCACACCCTGAGGAAGCCAGCCAGTAAAACCACCAGACAGGCGTTGTCATGGAACCCCCAGGAAAAACAGAAAAGAGGACGGCCACGAAACACCTGGTGACGGGACCTTCAGGAAGACAGTAAGAAGATGGGACACACCTGGAAACAACTAGAGAGGGCAGCCCAGGACCGAGGACTCTGGTGGACTGTTGTCAGTGGCCTATGCTTCGGGAGGAGTGATGGGCATAACTGACTGACTGATACCTTCCTAAGCACAGAACCGTTCTTATGCATGCATTGTTGCAAAGAAAAATAAAACAAAAGACTTATTCCACATACACTTTTAATTATACACTGAGTTATTTCCATGTTGTCCAATTTGACCTCACCCACATTCACCTAACTTGCTACTTTCATAACAGCTGAAAATGAAGTGCCTGTCGTGGCCACTGGTGACACTGCTGACACACGGCATGAGCACTTCTCCACTGTGGTCTCTGTCAGTAGCTATATTAGATCTTCTGACTCCTGGCTTTAGATTACACCTGCAAAATGGTGCCCCGTTTTTTGAGACCTTAAACGTGAGTGCTGGTCAAAATCTGAAATACTGTTGCTCAAAGTTTAAAACTCAGATAAAAACTGATCAATATTAAAGCAATGTCACCTCAGGAAGTTAATGGGACTCTTTTGTTTACATATGTGGTAGGAAGTTGAGCTCAACCTGGAGTTCTTCACTGAAGAGTTTAACTTCTTTGCTAACTAAACGCTCGAGTTGCCATAAAGCACTAAGAGCAATATAACAGCAAGTTGCCAATGAGTGCCAACAATATATTTACACAGGAAGTTGCCAAGTGGTAATTGAAGCAATTCATACGATAAATGCCTTGGCATTTTGTTAAGATTGGTATTTGTGAAATTTCTTTTACATTTATCTTTTACGATAATCATA
>LFLW010574152.1:4843-14944 GCA_001262575.1 Conus tribblei | reverse complement strand
GAGAGAGAGAGAGACACACACACACACACACACACACACAGAGGTTTTGTAAAAATGCTAATCATAAGCATTAAAAAAAATTCTTATAGCTGTATCTTTCATGACATACAGCTACCCAATCATCAGAGCAAACAATCAGCTACCAATGAACTGAGTTCCATGACACTGTCATTTGTGTCCCTCACTTTCACTGCAAACTGACAATCACTAGTTGCCAACTGAAGACTGTCAGGCACACACAATGATAAAGAATTGTTTGGGTGTTTTTTTTTTAACTGTTTGCACACAAACAACAGAAGGCCTGCTCACTGAATGCAGAGATCATCTACACACATGCAGAAAAAATTCTAATGTTTGAATGCACTGAAACACAAATGATCGATTGTTAACAACACCCAAACAAAAACTGCCTTTTTGCTGGCTTCACACAATGAAAAAAAAACAAAAAAAACCCAACGGCTTCTCACTGATTTAACACAAACACATAGACTCACCTTGTTTACACATGCAAATGACTTAAAAAAAAAAAAGTGGCTTAGCACTGATTCTACACACACTAGAAAAGAGCAGCTGCTGAATGCAGTAACTGACCCCAAACAAGTGACCTATATTCCCTCACTGACAAGCTTGGCTTGATACAGGCGTAGAATGAGGGCAGGTCTATAGTTGTTCTGTTTTATCAGATAGGAAGGCACAAATCCACCCAGGGTAGGCAGCCTCTCAAAGGGCTCTCCTAATTCAAAGGTGGCGGATGTTTGCATCTCGGCTTATCAGAAGCCTGACTAGTGTCTACAGGGCAAGGGTGTGGTCAAATAAAGGTGACCTGGAGTTATCCTCCCCTTGCTGCCTGTCTTCATATGTACGCCCTCAGAGAGATACACATGGAGTGTCCCCTACACTTCATGTTTTCACGGAAACTTTGGAGAGAGTTATCACTGATTACTGTTCATGTGCAGACTCTGGCATGTGTAACGGGACAGAACACTGCCGCTCCTGGCTGTTAAAGGTTCACTGGGTCTTGGGCATGGCATGGTGGAAGGCAGAGGCCATTACGCTCCCTCTGCTGCCTGTAACCTTTTCTGACCTGAATCAGGTACCAGGCTACTGCTGGGGGGACTGAGAGGGTTTTAAAAGCCAAAAATAAATCCGACCTCACAAATGGTTCAAGTTGATAACCATCAGCTCCACAGGCAAATGCTTTGCAATTTTAACTCCAAATCCCCCCTATGAGGGTGGGTACGTGTAAAGTGGGAAACTTCTGTTCCAGATTGCTTGACAGCAGGACATCAACAGAGAACTGCTGACCCCATGCAGATGCTTTGTCCTCACACATACATCGCAAACACCAGAGAGACTGCTTCTTTTCTGCTCAAGACCCTCTCCACATGCACAACCAATAGAGATTATACGCAAAGCGGCCAAAGATAGACAAACTCTTGATGAAATGCACGAACCTCAAGTCTCAACAACCAAGTGGTTGTGTCCACTCATCCTCTTTTCTTCTCTTTCCCCCTTTCACTCTCCTGACTTGGCCAATGTCAAGGACACAGGGTCAGTGAGTTATCGCTCAGAGTTCATGTCTTCCATTCAGTGTTGGAACTGGCTGTGGATTAACTTTGCTGAGCAACAAGAGTGCTTGACATGAAGTGGACAGGGACAGAAGTAGAAAGAAAGAATGGACGTTGCAGGGACCAGTCGTTATAGCCACTTACTGCTCTCAGCTTTTTCATAGCAGCAAGCCACTCTACCCCTTTACTTGCAAAATATTACAGCAAAGGGTAGAGCAAACCCAGGCCTCTTTCCATGCTGTCCTGTCTCACTGTCTGTCACTTGAGTGTGTCAGTGAGTCTGCTTCTGCCTACACGAAACAAGCAGACTGTTCAAAATAACCATTCTCAATCCAGCAACAGAGTACTGCAGAAAGCTGCTTCTAATAAATACAAAACATGTCCCATTCATCTGTGCTCCCAATGACTTCTCTGGTCCTAACAAAACAGCTCTCCATGTGGATACAAGAGTGGGACACCAACACCGGATCTTAAGCAAAAAGAAAAACAAATCAGGCATTCATGATAAATGTTTCAGTATCAAAGTCCTACAGGAAAAGAACAGTGCCTGGCAAATGTGAACTGTTCTCACAGTTATTGAGTGCTGTAAGCTTGGCTTAATACTGGCATGAATGTCAACATACTTCCTTGTCCAAGATCATCCAGGATAGTTCTGTAGAAGGTGGATATCCCTGAGGCAGGCTGGAGTCCTGGACAACACTGTGAAGGAGTGAACAGGTTATGCCCCTTCTATCTTGTCACATACGACAAAGGATAGAGAACTCAAGGGATCCCAGACGACCCAAAAGTCTGTCACTGTAAGTCGCTGATCTAGGGCCATAGGCCAGTGCTGACACTGAGGATGCAGAGCAGGCCTGTTTACCCTAAAACTGCGATTGGCATACTTTTCTACAAACATGAGTGTGTTTTCTACAAAGTTCCTAACTTTTGTAAAACTGTTGAGGGGGGAAGGGGGCAGCATTTGTTTTCACCTGCCATCATAACATCTCTAGAATTTTTTTTCCTGACATTTTTCATTTAGTTCGTTGTATTTCTGACGAAACATGTGTACAAAATACGGCGAAATTATATGGGTCAACGGGTCTGGAAGAGAATCTATCCTCCACACGAAGCACACCACATCCAACACACCAAGCTTACCGTGCAGTCGGCCACCAGCGTGCCCCACTGCTCACTGTCTGCGTCCTTGACCTCAATGACATAGTGGGTGATGACGCTGCCACCGTCGTAGGCCGGCCCACACCATGATAGTGACACTGACTTGCGGCTGATGTCGTACACATGCGGCGTGCCCACAGGGCATTCTGGCACGTCTGGGGATGCACAGGATGGGGATTAACATTCTGCGGGAAGGGAAGTGGGTCGAAAGGGCATTCTGGGAGTTTTCAGCTTGACTGTCTAGGTATCTACAGTGTATGTGCAGTGCTGGGGTGCAGTGTATATATAGGGGCAGGGAGATCATGGGAAAGGCGGGATAGGATTTCTGAAGTTCTGGCCACCCCAACACCTGTCTTACACAAACACAAGTGCAAAGTTTTACAAAGAGATTGCCATTAGTTTTGAACTGCCAACCCTTTCCCACCCAGCACCACGCTTCCTCACTTCCTGCCCCTGGTTGTAACTGTTCTTACAGGGTCATGTACATCAAGTCTTCTCCCCTCCCAGCCATCATGCATTAAGTGGGGAATTGTACAGTTTTCTCATTTTCTTTTATGTTTTCCTATCCTGCCGTGTGTTCTAACCCATAGCCAACACATACTGAACGATATTGTAGTGAATTGTATTGTATTGTACTGTATTGTATTATATTGCATTTTATTGTCTATATAGGTCTACTGCCACAAGAGTTTTCTCTGAGTGAAAATGGAACGCTCTCACAAAGGAGAACATACCGCAATTCCACAGTGCCATTTTTTCCCCTTCTGTCTGGATGTTTTTGTTGACCTACCATAGGAACATAAGGCATGGGCAAATCAGTATGGGTTCTTTCACATGTGCTCAGTGTACGCTAACATGGAACCTTAATTCACCATCTCCTCTACGGGGCTACCACTGGAGAAAATTTCTAAAATCGCTGAAATTTCAGGAATCCAGCAGGTATTCTCCCTTCTAGAAAAATGTTGAAACTTGCTTTTAAAAATGGTGCAAAATAACATAAATCTGAACCTGGGTGGTGTGTCGTCCACATTTTGGTCAACCCAAAAACCAGGACCATTTGTTTGCACAGCTTTGGTCAGTCTCTTTCATTTTTGCTGCATACTACAAATGCACCTGATCAGAGCGTGACACTGTTCTGCCTACAAATGGGTTCACAAAATAGTGCCTGCTCACTTTTGTGAAGAAACTTACATGTGATTTAGTAATGTGAGTGTTGACTGCTAGCACCTGACAAATGCAATCAGCACTCTACAAATTCCACTTCCACTTTTTTTTTTCTCAACTCATTTTTTCTTTCTCTCTTTTTTCTTTTTTGCGCTTTTGTTTCTTCAGAGGTGATGGCTTATGGGTGGTGGAAGAAAAGAGGAGAGTGGGTATTTATTTGATATATGGTGATCTACATGAGTATGGATGACCTATAATGTGGGAAAAGATGTGCAACATTGGTCTGTTCCAAGCGTTTTGTCATGTTTGCACATGATTTTAATTCGCATTCATAGCTCATCTAAAGAAACTGGTGTTCAAAACTTCTCTTAAACTGCCTCTGGAATATCTAGATAGGAGACAATGAAAATTTCTTTTAAAAAAATGACAACTGATGGCTCACCTTCCACAGACAGTGTAGCAGACAGTTGGTCAGAGCCCAGGTCATTAGTAAGGGTGGCGGTGTAGCGGCCACTGTCATTGGCACTGACTGACGGAATTGTCAGCGTGCTCATGCCATTTTCTTTCACGATTGTGATATGATCATCTGCACACAGTCACAGGAACAAGTCAGCACCACGCAGACACATAACTTCAGTGAAAAGCTACAATTCTTCATTCTTGGTCGATTCTGATTCATGGCATCTCAAAACTTCTTCGTTCGCTTATTTCAGCCCTTAATAGGGTCTGTTTCCTGTGTCTGCTCAATGCAGGGTTGAAGAAACAAAATGAAATCACCATTTTTGAGGGATAATACACACCATGTCTGGAAACGTAAATCAGGAACTAAAATGACAGCTGTTCATTTTGCCTTAGGTCTTAAAATCCACATAAACAAAGTATTGCACTTGTTCAGACTCTATGATGATTTTGACAGCTTTTGTTTAGCACAGCAGGCATAGTGGACAGACATGCATGCATTAACACTTTTCTTTCGGCATGAAAATAAATCACAATGAGCAGTGTATCCAAAAAACGCTTGAAGTTGCCCCTCACCTGACTGGAGCGGTGTTTTGGCCCTGTACCATGTGATCACCGGCGATGGTTCTCCGCTGAAGGTCAGCTGAAAACTGGCCAGCTGACCGTTTCTGACAGTCAGAGAGGTCGGGGTCAGGCTGCCTGCCTGGGGTGGAGTGGACACCGCACCCTCAAAAACATGGCTGCCCGAATGACTGGACCTCGTACTGGATGCTGACAGAACATTTCAACATTCATGGGTAGACAGACAGCTTTGAAATTCAGCTTCATACACTCTCTATATATTTGTCTTTCAATTAACTCAATTTGAATTTGAATGAATTCATTGAAATTATTGATCAAGTCAAATTCAACTTCAGTCCAGCTAAGATTCATTTTGATTCAGATCTCATGGACTCAAAGCCCAAAGAACTGATAAGCTCGCTTTGAAATTAGTCTCATGTTCACCAACATCAGTTTGGCACGATTCATGCTACCAGGTATTGATTTTAGCGGAGCATTCACAATGAACATGCATGAAGTCTTCTTCTTCTCTTTTTCACCCACACTGATACATAGTCATGAAGACAAACGGACACAATGAAGACAAACGAAACGGTGATATTGAATGATACCTCAAAAATCACAGTCGTTTGAACTGAGGATGCTACAAGAATTGTTACCCTTATCTTTCACGAAATCTAGGAAAACAGTGCTACTGACTACTTGGGGTACATTAAGCACCTACTTTCCACTGTTAGGTAGCAGGAGGAGGAGTCTGTACCAGCGGAGTTGGTAGCGGTACAAGTGTACTCGCCCTCATCCTCAGAAAACGCCTCAGCCACCAGAAGTTGTGCCATGTTTTCCTGATAGTTCAGCTGGAAAAAACGGGATGGCTGCACACAAACACACACATCAACAGCGTTAGGAAAGACACTCAAGACGGATTTCTTTTCGTGATGGAACCGTTCTGGCGTTCCTTATTTCTGCCATTAATCTGTCTTCTTTGTTTCCTGACTTACCTTGCTTTCAGGCCTCTCAGCAACATTGGCTAAGTCTTGTCCGTGAGAACCTCTTCCCAAATCTGTTCTGTTTTGTTTGTTAACTTCTTCACAATGCTCACTGTAATGCTCGTGCACTGTGATCTCGTGGCTTAGCAGATGTGATAAAACATATGTGGACTAGTCAGCATGCAGTGGTCCTGCTATGTGTAAATGACACTCAAACTTCTTTATCTCACGAAGTTGTCTCCCCTCCTTCTCCACTGCCTTGCCTTATCTTTATGAAAACATACAAGATATAACTTGTTTCAACTACTTTCAATGGGCACAACTTCAATTTCTCTTTCTCTTTCTCTTTCTGCGTATGCAGGCTGATACTCCTGCGGACACTGCCTGAATAGACAGGCAGTGGAGTTTTGTGTGTATGACCGTTTTTTATCCTGCCATTAAGGCAGCCATACTCCATCTTCGGGGAAGGTGCATGCTATGTGTAACGTGTCATCCATACCAACGGCCAAACTGGCCTTCTCTTCCGAAAGTTGGTGATGGGATTTTACGTGTGTGCAAGATGTTGTGCATGCGTTCACACACGGAACCTCGGTTTATAGTCTCATTCGAAGGACTGTATGGGGAATGGAGTCAGAACCAATGTTAACTCCGAAGGAAAAATCCCCCTGTACCGAAATTCGAACCCGCAACCCCAGGATCACAAGTCCGGGGCTCTACCAACTGAGCTATTCCGGCCCCTGCACAACTTCAATAATATCAGAAGATTCTACAAAGGCAGTGTTACATCCTCCACCACTGAAATGAAATTAATGCTACAGAAGGGAAATGGAATAGGGGGCAACACAAAAAAGACAACAAAAAAAACCCTAGGCTGTGAGTAAGGAAAGTGCATAAACAAAAAATGAAGAATCACTGTAAGCTATCAAGCACAAAACAAAACCTCACAGACGAAGCAGAGCACTGACCTTGATGGTTTTCTGGTTGACGCTCCAGCTGATGTCTGGCGCAGGGACCCCCGACACCTTGCACTGCAGCAGCACCTGTCCGCCGTAGGTCACACGGCAGTTTTCCAGGCGTTGCTGAATGCTGGGAGCCTCCGACGCTTCCTCCACCCCCTCGCTCTCTCCGCTGCCCCCTCCCGCTCCTAGCCTCTCTTTCAGCCTCTCCAGCCTCCGGCGACTGCGTGGTTCCAGAGGTTCTGCCTCGGAAATGGCAGAACTGCTGTCTGACAAGTCTGACAACTCAGACAGCTTGGAGAAGGCTGACGATATTGCACTGTCAGACAGCTGTGAGGAATCGGAACACTTGAGGTCATCTGAGAACCGTGACGTGTCATTCAGAGAGGATATGACATCCAGCGGTTTGTCTTCCACAGTATTGTCCACCACTTTGATTGCCGGCCTCTCCTGGCTTCCCTCCCTCCACTGAGATGTTGCGGAGTTAGTGATGAAAGTGCCAGACTGACCTGATGAGGTGGTGGTGCTGGCACTGGTCGTTACGGTGATGGGAGGCTTAGGCGGTTTAGTCTGCACATTGTTCACATCCTGGGCAGGAGATTCAAACTTGGATCTCAGGCTGTTGAGATCTTTAGACGATAAACCTTTCTTCACGGTGGCCCTCTCAGGAGTCACCCTGGTGTGAGTATCTTTAGATTCAGTGGGTTTCCTGTCATCCCCTCCTGGTTTGAGCTTGGCCAGGACAGACCTAAAGTCTGTCTCTGACTGAGTGGATTGCACTTTGGGTTTACTGTCTCGGTTCACACTGGATGCTCTACCGTCCTCCACCTGACGGGTTTTTAAAACACTACGGAAATCAGCCTTACCGGCAGCAGTCTGTTTTATGTCTCCAGGGTGTCCATTTTTCTTCTGGTCCCTGGCGGGGTCTGGTCGTAACCTGGAAGACTTTGAAGTGTCTGTTTTATCTCTGCTGTGTTCAGAGGCACTTTGGGCTTTAGAAAGAGCATTTCTGAAATCACTCTTGGGAGGTTCTGCCGCCAGTTCACTCTTCCGCCAGCTGGTGCGGTCCAGACTCTTGGAAAAGTTACCTGTTGTGGAGCATGTTTTGAGGTCTCTGATGGCTCTCTCTTTGGGACGTTCCCTAGAAATGACGGGGGCAGCCTGAGAGGACTGAATAGTTGTTGTGGTCAGAACACTTTCCTGCACACGATCAGGAGTCTTTCTGTCCTGCGAGCTGCCGTTCTTCACAATGTCCCGTCCTGGTGATGAGCGAGTATCTTGGGACGCCACATTCCGTGACCTCAGCCCTAACCTGTCAGGTGGTGTTCGACTGTCAGGTGACTGTCTCGTGGTCAAGGCTGACCTCTCAGGCGAGGTGGAAGCCCGGTTTTCAAAGAGCTCTAAGTTCTTCCTCACCCCTCCGGACCTGTTGGAGGTGGAGCTGGACACAGAGGACACGGAGGAGGCTGCTGATGAGGCACTTTGTGTGGATGTTCCATTGAGCACAGTCTTGTGTGTGAAGCGGGAGGTGGCGGGCACTGAATTGGAGGTGGAGGTGGAGGTGGAGGTGGACTGGGGCAATGAGTGTTGGCGATTGTTGCGGAGAACATGACGGAAATCGTGCGCCTTGTTCTCCTTGTCTGAACGATCAGAGTCTGCGCTTCGTTGGGTCCTGACATTAACCCCTCCTTGTCTGTTAACATGTCAACATCAACTTGCTTTATTGTCTGTCGACATGGCAACATCAATTTGAGCATTTTACTGTCTGTCAACAAGACAACATAAACTTGATGATTTATTGTCTGTCAACAAGGTAACATAAACTTTATGATTTGTCTGTTAACAAGATGACATAAACTTAATGATTTATTGTCTGACAAGGCAACATAAACCTGATGATGTCTTATGTTAACAAGGCAACAAAAACTTGATATTTTTTCTGTTAACAAGGCAACATGAGCTTGATGATTTATTGTCTGTCAACAAGGCCACTTCAACGTAGTCAATCAACTGTAATTAAAATCAATTTACCATTAAATTGACAACAAAGCAACATTAATGTGGCTTTATACTGATTGTCTGTTGACACAGCAAAATCAACTTAATGTTATACTAGTTTATTTTCTGTCAACAAGGCAAAACCAGGTTAATTCTATATTATCTATTACATAACCAGTTGAAGCAGCATCTTTTCCATTTCTGAGCCACAGTTGTCGATTTAAACTTTAATTAAAAACCTCTTTACTGAGCCCAAACAACTTGCCTTTTTTGGACTGGAGTATTTTGAGTATTTCTTTTACGCTTTTTTTTTTCATTTTTGTCCATATAATATGCATGAATATAGTCACGCTTCACCTCATATTCAAGGAGTATCTCATAGGTTTCATTTCTGCAGCTAAAAGTGGCATGAATAATTACAGAGTTATATATGCAGCTGAAAACTTGACAGTACAGTCATGAACAACAAGACACATTGGTATCCTTTGAGAAGAAGCAGACAGAGGTAAGGATAGGAAGAAAGTATGGGCATAGGAACAGATCTCCAAACATTCCGAGCACAAAAACCAACAAACAGGAACAGATCTCCAAACATTCGGAGCACAAAAACCAACAAATATGGCATAGGAACAGATCTCCAAACATTCGGAGCACAAAAACCAACAACAAAGTCTAAGACCAAGACTGTGAATTGATAAGATCAGCAGAATACAGAGTGTGGTCAGATCCATACCGATGTTTCAGCACAGCTCTGAAGTCCACGGCAGCACCAGCTGATTTGTTGCTGGTCACACTGCCGGTGGCCTCTGTCACGATCAGGGAACAGTTGTGACTGGCCGTGCCTGCCGAGTTCTGCACGTGGCACACGTACTGCCCAGAGTCATGGGACTGGGGCTTCACTATCTCCAGACTGTGTCGCTCCCCGTCTCTGGAAATCTGATCATCATACGCGGCATGTTGAGACTTGTCTGCATATGATCGCGTCTTTCAATATACACAGCATGTCTACCGCTCAGTACATGCATACTGTAAGTTTAGTTCATTATCATGAGTCTATAGAAATGCGAACTGACAGTTTAGTTCACTGTCATCTGTCCTCAATTCACAACGAACATCCTAGAGAATTAGAAGCCGAGGATAAGGATGTAAAGAACAGCCAATGAAAATGAACAGAGCACTCCAGTTCAGCCAACTTCCATACATTCAGCTGTAACTCGCACGAATCAAGTATAAGCAGATACCACAGAGATC
>LFLW010573777.1:347-10967 GCA_001262575.1 Conus tribblei | reverse complement strand
CAGTCTTTCCCGCTGTCAACAGGACTTTCCCTGCGGTCAATGGGTCTTTCCTCACCGTCACTGGGCTTTCCCCCAGAGTCGGCCACAGGGCAGTCATTCAACTCAGGAGCGGTCGGGGATTGGTTGTTCCTGTATTAGTGAAGTGGAACCACCCAACCGCAACCGGTCGGGTTGTTCCCGTGGCTCATACTTCCATCTTCCAAACCTGGGTCTTAAAGGCCACTGAAACTGACACTAGCAGTTCACATGATACCGGCAGTGGAGTCAGTTCAGGCAGACCCATTCAAACTGTCTACACCCTGGCCGATGTTATGGCCTGGGCCAGGTGTCCGCAACAGCTGGGGCCGGGAATGAGTCCATTGGACAGACTTCCTGCGGCTCCCCGGGGGGGGGGTTCCTGCTGTTGACCCATGAGAGGTCGTGCACACGTGTGTGATGAAAGAAATTCCCTTACGTGGTTTAATTAAACCAACAGTCTGCAGATTAAAAACAATTTCCAGTCATTCACAAAATGGAGAGAGAGAGAGACACACACACACACAGACAGATAGAAGCCTTGTACACTTCTCTCTGCAAGCGAAATCATTTTTATAAGAAGTATCATAAACTGAAATGAATCAAAGCTTAAGTTATGCAATCATTGCGGGCATGCTGTACTCAAAACTAGATTTACTGGTAAAAGAAGAACCATGAAATGGAACCGATCCAAGTTCTTATTACATACACAATCATTGAGGTCTGTTCTAAAAAAACAAAACAAAAAAAAACAGGCGAGAATTTTCATCTTACATTGTGTACTTGAGGCTGATTTGTTTAAGGCTAACTTACCTGTTTCCTCAATACAGAATAATTAAGCATGCCTCTGATGAATGAGCATAGAATCACAGCTGCTATTCGGGAGCAAGTATGTCCAATCAACGCTGCGTTCACAGAGGAATTTAATCGAGTCTATGTCCAGTAGAAGAGTGCGGTGGCGGGGAAAATCAATAGGTTTCCATGCGAAACTTCCTCCCTCTCACTGTGTGTGTGTGTGTTGTGTGTGTGTGTGCACGCGCGCGCGCGTGTGTGTAAACTGATAAAGTGCCTTTTTTGCTCGCATGTGGGTCTTTCAAGGAGTGAGATAGAACAGCGAGTAATAGAAAGAAAGAGACAGGGTAGATGTGTGCGTGTGCGCGTGTACACACATGCATGTTTATGTGGAGCGTTCACGTGCAGTAGTGCACATCAGTGTTGTATGCGTACTCGTACCCAGGCACTGACAGAGCCAAAAATAGTCACACACACACAACTCGCGATGAGAAGAAGGAACGGTGTGTAGCGTATGTGAATGCACATGTGAGTATTTAGAAGCATGTGAGTGAACATAGACCCAGTCACATTCGTATGTGTGTGCTGGTGTGTGCGAATTCATGAGTATGTATAGGGAGAGGGCGCATAGAGATAGGCGGAGCACTGTGCATGAAAGAAAATCGATGGTGTGTGGGTGTGTGTGTGTGCTTGCTTGCTTGCTTGCTTGCCTGCGTCCTCTTCAACAGAAAGAAAGTCTTCCGCATGAAGTGCAGCTAACTTCATTCAACCATGTTGTGTGACACTCCCGCAAGGATATGTAACGTGCATCGGCTGCTGTGGGGTTTCTGATCTGTTCTCTCGTTCTTTAACATTCCAAGAACGGTTTCAAGGAGGGATGACAGCAGGCGGAAATGTAACAAGAGTGAAGACAGAGTTACTGGGCCGCCTTGCAACGGAACGAACAAATTCCAAAACAACAGGACATTCAGTTTGACCCATGATCTTATTGCTGAAATCACGAAACTTGCTGGCCTATGTTCGGAAGGCCTTGTACGCTTGTATCCTTGAGACGAGCCGGGCGGGGGGGAGGGGGGGAAGGAATTGCTGTAAGGAATGATGTCTTTGAGCCCCCGTCTCATTGGGCCCCCAAGTCTATATATGACTTTTCACGGTCAATGTAATTTAAAGGGTTAATTGAGCCCCCGTCTCATTGGGCGTACAGCATTCAGAAGTGAGCAAGATCAATTTGCTGGCAGGTTGGTTGGTCTGTTGATTTACTGGTTGTTGTTTGTTCAGTTGGTTCTTTTGTTACCACTGTGCTGACTGGTTTGCAGAGTGGGTGTGGTCTATCAAAGTGTATGTGCTCACTGTGTTGAAAGACAACCAGCTGTACATGTTTTATTTCAACTGGTTTAGGTAAGCCCTTTTATTGGCGTTATCATGATGTGAGCATGGAATTTTGTATGGATAACACTACACAAACCTTCCTTCGACAATCCCATGGCAGTGCGTAATTTACACGTAAAGACCCCTAGCACATTCTTTGTATGAGAGAGAGAGAGAGAGAGAGAGAGAGAGAGTGTGTGTGTGTGTGTGTGTGTGTGTGCGTGCTATGGAGGTGAGTTGAGATTTTCTACAATAGAGGCTGATGAATAGGCAACAAAAGCAGAAAAAAAAAGTCTGAGAATAACACAAAACATATTACAAGCAAATTCGAACTTGCACATTCACAAACAAGTCACAAAATTTGAAGCCAAACATGCCCAAAGTGGTTTAATTCCTGGCATTGTTTATTTGATCTTAATCACAGCTGGATATGGCATGCTGGATGTAAAGACGAACGAGTGACAATTTGGATGCTACCTGAAACCATCAGTGTGATAAGAGAAAAATTCCTTGATCAAGTAATCAAATAACACATCATTCAAAATTTCGTGCTTCTGATCAAAAGTTTCTGAAGAATTGTTCAAATAAATAAAGTGTTAAATAAACCCCAAACAGAAACATCACAAAAGGGGGGGAAAAAAAGCAATATATCAGACATGAACAAAAACAAGAGGAACAAAGATATGTCATTTTTGCCTCTAGAAGTTGAAATAAATATCAACACACAGAAAACAAAAACTGACAAGGCATGATTGATGGATCTATTTTCATCCAGTCCTCAACTACCCAACAGAAGCACTTCATGACGTAGGGCCAAGTGAAACTGGCCATTTAACTGATTTATTTTTCTTCCTATTGTGGGTAGTGTTCTTGATCTTGGGGCTTTTCCACATGATTTTCTTTTCTTTTTAAAAAGATTTTTTTTTTCAATGACAGAAAACTGTGGTCAATAAACTATTGTTTAAATTGTGTTCTGAAAACCACAGGAATACCAACGCAGTAAAGAATCAGAAGACATGGATTAAACAAACAAACAAAAAAAGTCAAATAAAAAAACACAAATACTCTGCGGTTTAAATGGTCATGTTCANTACCAACGCAGTAAAGAATCAGAAGACATGGATTAAACAAACAAATAAAAAAAAGTCAAATAAAAAAACACAAATACTCTGCGGTTTAAATGGTCATGTTCATTTTTTTTTTTAAAGTCTTGATGAAAATAACCAAAGACATTTGGACCAGAAATGTGCAAGCCTGGAATTCACAGCGAGTTAAGTAGTTTGCGACAACTCTGCTGTGATAATTTCTTCTGATGCAATAAACTTCATTTCCTTGAGCAACACAAACAACTACAAAACTTACCAATGCTGATACACATGATGAAATGCATCAAATAAAATCGTCAACTGAGACACTTTAAGAATGAAATGTGTCAAGAAGATACATAAAACAAACATTAACCCTTTCACCACCATTCTTGTATACACTGCACGGTGTAGTGCCACAGTATCTCAGCCAAGCAGGGATTTCCATTCACACAGTGCATCTGCTTTTTACCATCAATACTATCAGTACCACCATTCCAATCACTTCCACATTTACCTTATATTTTGCGGATATCTACAATACTTTCTTTGATTCTTTTTCCCTGGCTAAGAAGTTTCAGTCAACTGAAGAGTGAGTAACTTCACAATCTGACATCACTAATACTTGCACTCTTGTCATTACAGTCTAAATCGTTGAAGTTTTCTGTCATTAGTGCGAAGAAAGTGACAGCCACATTTACAAATCAATTAACGTTTGGTACAGGGTGTTGCTGCCATCAAAAGAAGTCTTGGTATTTGTTTTGATTTAATTCTCTTCAATATAAAATGTTTTCATGCATGACACTTGTAAAATAACCTGAAACAAACTGTCAAACATAATACCGGTATCAAGCAACCCATCCTGTTTGTTATTTGCATGCAGCCATGGCGATTGCAGACCCAACAACCTCAGCAATAAAGGTGGTGAAAAGGTTATGTTAAAAATTGTCTTCGACTGGATAAAATGTATGGGGACTAGGTTATTTCAATCACTTCATAATGGTAAAAGTGGTGGACCATGAACCAGAACTTCTAAATACACAGGACAAATACACCCTGGCTTCAGACCTCCCCTAACCCGACTCGTAAGCGTGCTTGTGTGACTCTCCAAACATTATCATCACCTGATCTAGATAGTTAAACATTCTTCTCAAACTATCCACAGCAATGCTTCCTGTACATCATCTGCAAAACACAAGTCACACCAACACTCTTACGAATTAATCTCATTAAAAAATTTTCAAAACCGACACTGAAAACACACATGAAAATGGGACATGAAAATTTATCCCAGACCATGCTACCTACTCATGTCAGAGAGAAGAATTTTGCTACTGGCTGGAACCTTGTGCTACTGAAAGTTCTGTTTGACGCATTCCCAACATGAGCATCAAGAATCTGGAGAGATGATACTCTCTCCAGTCATTTTGCTGCACTCAGGCAACATATTACATCTGTGACTAACATATGGTGTTATCTCTGTGGGTTATCAACTGAGATGAACAAGATTGTCCCATTTGAACACAGTTGACTATGAAAGGTTCAGACAGATATGTACATGAGGCACCAGACTAGCTTGTTGTGATGAAGATAAAATCTCACCACCAATGTTAATCAGCAGGAGATGAAAGGGGAGGAAGAGCCCGTGAGCCCTCTCGGACAAAGGTACACAAAAACTGCCATTTTAATGTAAATTATTTTATGGCAGATATGGCATAGTTCTTTGAATGATCATCAACCTGATCAACTGATAGATCCTCCATCTTACACATCACACTGAGACAAGGGAGATGATGTTTTTCTAACTGCCGCTGAATGCTATTGTCTGACATGGTACAATATATGACGCCAAACCTCCATCTTACACATCACACTGAGACAAGGGAGATGATGTAAACATTATGCCACTTTTGCTACTTTAATTAATGTTCAAGTATCTTTCAAACTTTGCAGAATAGAAAAGAATCCATACAAAAAAATCCTACCTCAGTTTCACACTTAAACGTTTCCCTCAAAGAAAAAATGTCTGAAATATTGTGTCATCAGTCACAAGGAGGCAGGGATGGGCAGTGGGAGGCAAGGGATATTAAAGAAAAAAACCCGGACTGGACGTCCGGCTGGACTGTTTTATTCACTGACAAGACACTATTTGTTTGCTCAGGTGACAACTGAAAATGACTTCCAAGGAGAGTTAGTATCAACTGAACATTAAGTACAGCTAAAATGAAATCGTACTTAAATACAAATGCCTGAATGAAATTATACTACAAAAAAGTGGCACACATGCAGTAATCATATTCAAACCACACTTCCCCTCTTCCCAGTTACAAATATGCTTTTTGGTAAAAATATTATTTGATAAAAGACTTTAAAACAAACACAACAACAAATCAAACAATTGTAACATAGAAAAACAACAACAACAAAACAAAGAAAACAAAAATGCAAGCACACACAGTAACAGGGGATAACAAAATGTAAATTCTACATACTGTTTTTTAAATTTCGTCTCCTTGAATCTTTCTATACTAACAAACAAAACAAAACCAAGACTAGACAATTACAAGATTATTAATGCCTATTATTTATTGTGCATACTGCTTTTATTAATTTCAAAATTTGTGACAATATACACGTACTTATTGACCACTCTTCTGTGGGTCTGAAATGTGATCTAAATCTAATAGTGATAATGATAATAGAAAGTTTCATAAGAGAAGTCCGTTAACAAAAATTATGAAAAGACAAAATGAACATAACCTTAGAGGCGGGGTTGGTGGGTGGAGGGGATATGAAGATGTATGACACTTATAGAAAAGCAAGTCCACAAACAACAGGTTAGCTCCAGCTGACACACACAAACACACACATGCTCACAGTCAGAAACACTGACCATACGTCTATTTCATAAAGCACAAACGACATGGCTCAATGGACATTACACTGACACAATTTCTTCCTGATCACAATGTACTCATTCAGTTTATAAACGACCTCTATTCAATGGACATTACACTTATATAATTTCTACCTGATCACATACTAATTCATTTTTAAATAATTTGAAGTAAACACACAAGTACATGAATATAAATAAATCAATAGACTAGACCTAAAGAATATCATAACCGGTTCACATAGAAATTAACAATTTAAAAGCTTGAGTTTTAAGAATTCCTATGTAATTATAAGCAGGCAATGAAACAACAAAACAAAACAATCAAATATTCACATAGTGCTGAGAAAATTATGCATAAACATTTGTACACATATTTGCCAGCTCATATTTATTATGATTGTATGTATTATCCTAGACAAACTAATGATGTTATGAAATAAATATGGATAATTCAACACAGCAATGTAAATAGGTTGTACTGACAATTCTAATGTTCACCTCAACAAAAGTTGTTTACTTCCTTTCAAAGTATGACAAGAGTTTAAGACGCTCAACTCTTAGAAACATATTTATTATTTTGTGGAATGCAAAATTATGGGGGAAAAAAGCCCTGGTGATTACATGAAAAGAGATAGATAGATAGATAGATATAGAGAGAGACAGATTAAATTAACTTGTAAACAAAATGTACAGATCTGTACAAAGCTTCTTCTCTTACACATATACTTATGTATTTCAAAAACAAGCTTGTCACAAAAAAAGTATACATACATCTTGGCAAAACTTTGGCTAAAAGTAACTGAACAAATGTCTTTCATTGTAAATTCTATCTACTTTTCAGTCTTTCACAGAAAAAAAAGAAGAAAACATCGATACCCCACCCCTCCGCTGTTCTGTTGCTCAGAACATGTTTCCATGATCCTAAAACAAATGTGGGACTACTGTATGACTAGGATGATTTGATTCTCTACCTCCCCCCTACCCCATCAGCATCACCTTTCTTTCTTATTTCACAACCATCCGAAAACTTTTTTTTAGGGCTATGCGGTTCTGTCAGACATCCGCACACAGGTATCATCTGCATTAACGTATACAAGATACAAGGTACATTCATCACTGTAACTGCATTGATGGATGGAAACTTACATAACCATGTATGTGAAGTATGTATGCATGTATGCATATGTTCATGACAGCCACAGAGAGAGAGAGAGATTGAGAGAGAGAGAGAGAGAGAGAGACAAAACTATTTCCTTCTTTAAAACATACTTAAATTCTTAAGGAAACAAGACTCTAAAGCACTAAATCAAAACAATACTGCTAACACAATATGAATTGTAAACAATTAACTACATGGCATAACTCTTGTCTTAAGTTCTTAAAATCCATATATTTTTCTACAACAGAACAAGAAATCACCGCACAAATTAAACTCAACAATAAATTATCACATGCACATACATTTTCCAGAACACACATTTTAACACAGTATCAAACATCTTGATTATTACATTGTTTCTTTCAACAAAACAAAATGCCAATAAAAGGGAACAAAACCTGAAGAAAGTATAGGGGGAAGTTAAATAACAAAAATTTTTCAAAAAGCTAAGTACACATTAATCAAACAAATCTTGACAATAATTATTTTTCACTAAAATCACCGAGATGTCAAGACCAAGTACTAAGCATATAAACATGTCTAAATGTATACAAGAGTGCGTGTGCGCATGTATGTGCATGAGTGTGTGCATGTGTGTGTGAGCGCATGCACATGCCTATGTATATATGTTTATGCACGTGTTCATACAATAAATCTAAAAAAAAAAAATATATCATTACAGCCTGTAAACCCTATATTATATGTGGATGCATTTGAGAGCATCCATCTCTGTGTACAAGACACATACACATGCTACCTGCCCTATGTATCAAGTTAACATGGACTTCAGCCACAACAAGCATAGTGGTTTGCTGTCAACAAGAAAAAAAAGCTTCTACAGATGAGAATATGTTTCCATTTACACATACAAACAGCAGATGTATCTCATTTAGATCCACTCCCACCATACACTCAAACGGTTGTACTTTCATACAATCAGCAAGAAGAAAACTTAATTTCTGACTACCAGAAATATTTCAGTTATCAAACTTTTCAGTCAAGTGATCTTGCACATCAACTGAAAGTATAATACACCTGGCAATAAAACACCTGTTTTTCGGAACTTGTAACCAAAATGACGGCAATACACTCACAACTTAAGAATAAAAAATACTGTAAAACATCTTCATGACCTGAATTAGTGAAAAACATGACAAGGATTTACATGATCCTATTCAAGCATATAATCAAGTATTTAACAGAATTTATAACGCATGAAACGTATCTTGAAATTGTGGTTGAATGTTATGTCTCATATTTCAAAACAAGTCTTCTACGGCTGTTTTTATCGTTCAGAGTAAATGACCGTCACAGGAAACTCTGAAACTTGTCACGGGACACTTTGAAACTATTCTTATCCATTTTTTCTTCCATTTTTATTTATATCAATTACACCACTCATTATTTCCATGTCATATAATCAATAACTGATGATACAAGCCCTTGAACAAACCTCTGAACAGACAATTATACTCTGAATGACTTTGAATGAAGAAACAGTGCAATATCAGAATCCATCATCTCTGAATATGTGAAATTAATATTCTCCTGTTTAGGAGCCTGAAGGAGGAGGGAAGAGGGGTGGTAATGGAAGGCTGGGGTAGGACATGGGAGGAGGGGAAGGGTGTTTATATTCATGAATGGCTTCCATTATCATAATTTTAAAATCTTACCAAAAAAAAGCAAAATTTAATGACTTTTCACTCCTATCGCATTCACACACACACACCACAACTAGAATCAAATAGACATCAGTGAAATCAATCCATCAAGACTCTAATGCCACATATGGACAGACACACAGATACAACACACTGTTGTAAAACCATCACAACACAGCTGAACGCTCAACAAAGCCAAATGCATGATATGCTGGTGCTCCTTTCAAAGTCAATCCACACAGACAATATACCTGTACTACTCGCAGATATTCACATCAACTGCACGCCATTGCTAAACTATAAATCCGGCTTATACTATTCCACTGACTTAATGCTTAGTCTTCTGTGTCCAGTGCCTCTTGTTCACTTTGTGATGTGGTCTATCAAAATACGTTGCTTTTTCTGTGTCCTAGGTAAACCTGTCTTTAATTTGTGTAGCGTCTGTCATTCACTGTCATCATAACCTATGCCCAAAGCCAAATGTCCAGAATATCCTCTACGGAGACTGTCGCTGCATGAAGAAACATTCAGCCTAGTTTACTGTACATCTCCTCAATCTGCGGGCGGAAGTGCTTGGCCAACTCCTGGCGCTTGGCTTTGAAGGTTGGGGTAAGAAGACCGTTTTCCACAGAGAATGGTTCCGACTGCAGGTGCACATCCTTCACCTGCAACACATCACCTCCACCGTCAGCTCCCTCTTCCACTCATTCCTACTCATCTCACAAGGCTTAGAAGTCAGCATCGCAGTTCTGCTCTTCTTCCTACTGTTCATCATGAAGATCCAACTTCAGTTATTCTTTGTCTTCATTCTCATCGCTTCTATCAAGACATTGGGTTTAGTTTTGTTTTCCCATGTCTGGTGTGCTGTTTGGAAGCTACTGAATAACGAGGCCAAATCTGAATTTCCTGTTGCGATACTTATTCAACTCGCAGCCATCTAATGAATTGGTGCCTCTGGTTTAGGCCATTCACAAGTATTCTATTTCCTTCAGTAATTTCATTTTGACAAGAAAAACCATTTTTGTTTCCAAAGAGAACTATCCTTGTGCGTACTATTAAGATCATCAAGACAATGCAAACACTGACTGTTGATGGTGAATGACAGCACCATCTATAAACGGTGATTCAGTATCTTCAGTAATCCTAGCCAACTCATATTAAGACGAATCTTATGATAGGGAATTATTTTCCAAGTTCTACTCTTTTGTGTGTTTACGATCAACATAGGACTTGAACAAAATAATCAGAATTCTATTCTCTCCATCTGGAATCTTCTTATATTTTCTGCGTTTAAGATAAAAAAAAAACAAACTTTAACAATATTTCTCAGTATTCCATTCTGTTCTTCTGGAATTCCTAAGATTACAATCTATTTCAAAAGTGTCCTGGTGTAACAAAATAATCAGAATTCTATTCTCTCCATCTCGAATGTTCTGATATTTTCTGTGTTTAAGATCAACAAATAACTTTTAACAATATTTCTCAGAATTCCATTCTGTTCATCTGAAAATCCTAAGATTACAATCTATTTTAAAAGCGTACTGGTGTTCATCTGGAATTATTACAATCACAAACTATTTTAAAACTGTATTGTGACACCTCAGGTCCCCCAATTGGTTTTCTCAGTACAGGCTGTTCATC
>LFLW010572946.1:976-13263 GCA_001262575.1 Conus tribblei | reverse complement strand
ATCTCGGTTTATAGTCTCATTCGAAGGACTGTGTGAGGAATGGAGACAGAACCAATGTTAACTCTGAGGGAAAAATATCCCTGTACCGAAACGGCCCAGTGGAATCTATGCAAACCCACAACCCCAAGATTACAAGTCTGATGCTCTACCAACTGATCTATTCCGCCCTCCATCCACTTATCAGTCTCCCACTGGCAGATCTGTTGGAACCAGTATGCTCGGGGCGTGTTTTGGAGTGAATACCTAAAGGTGAGTTGGGGGGGGGACAATTTGAGCCACAGATTCCATTATGCCAAAAAGGAAGGAGGGATCAAGCTCAAGCCTGAAAGAAACGTTGGAGATGGGAGAAAGTGTAACCCATTTGACTTGGGTGAGACAGTCATCTTCAGACTATGTGACCTGTCTGGCTGTGGGGAGATTGTCATTGAACATATGTCAAAGGTGTATTCAAACTTGTGGAAGAGATGGACTGGCACTCACATAGCTTGCATAGATCTGGGATGAACCCCAATTGGGAGCAGAGGTCCATCAAGCAGGCCCTTGTCGAGAGCAGAGAATTTGTAAGTGTGCCAGGATGAGCCAGTTGTTCAGGTGGACTGAGAGCAAGATAACTTGCCTCCTGGCAATGGAAGTCACTGCCCTGATCTTGTTTATGAAGAGGAAAGGGGTAAGGGAGAGACTGAAAGTGAGGAACTGAAGGAAGCTCCAGGTATGTTGTTCTTGAAGAATTTCCAACATTACTTGTCAACAGAGTGAATGAGGATCTGGAAGAAGGTTCATAGCTGGATTGAGTCTCATCTAGGAGTCCATTTAGAACTTTACTTTCTTTAAAATCTTTGGGATGAGGAACAGTGGAGAGCAGAATCCTCGCATAGGATGTACTATCTCCATTTACAAGGAAATGTTGGATCTTCTGTTGAAGAACTGTTCTTGTTTGCAGTCATCGGCATTCACTTCTAAGTGGGACAAAGGAATGAATGATGTTCCCCTTCAATTAGAGGAAGTTCACCTTCTCTGGCAGTGAGACTATCCATAGATTCATTCCTAAGACAGTAAGAGCCAGCACAGATGGCATGCCTGGATAAGCTGCCTGCCTTTAGTACAATGACTGTCACTATTGGAAATAGGCAGGACTCTGGAAAGGATTATGATCAAATGATGCCTCCTATTGGGGACTGGTGGGGTGCTGTGTCTATCATTTTTGGCAAGGTCCTTTCTGGACAAAGCAGCCATGTGAAGGGGAGTCTTGCTAGTTCTGATTAAGGGTAGTAGACAGTGCACTTGTGGACCTAGTAGAGAAGAAAAACATACACCCGTAGGTGCAGGCAAACAAACCAGCTTGGAGCAATCCTGTACCACCTTGGGAAGCCTGCACTGTGTTCACATAGGGTGCAGAGGCATTCACAGGGCATTCCATTAACACATGAAGGGACATAATTGCTTCCTGGCAGTTGCCATTCTGTAATGACCACTGGAAGTGATACCACAGAACCTTCACGGGAACGTTCTCATCGATGTACCAGCCCGTAAACAACTCCAGACACATCCAAGCTTTTGCCGTGAGGTTTTCCGTGCTCTCTGAGAGTAGGTTCTTTCCTAATAATTCTTGGCTAGTAAAGCAACCTTCACCCAAAGCCCAGAGATGGAATGGGCCATATATTTCCCAAAGAGGGATAGGTATAGCAGTGTTACTTAAAACGCACAACTGGGGGTATTTTACGCACAGATTTCGCAAATTGACGCACAGAATTTTTCATGGAGGGTCCAAGGGACGTTTTGTTTTGGGGGCTCACAGATGCAATCACTTTTTTATCAATTGACAGCGACAATAATGTTTCCGAGACTCAGACCTAGCAGTCGTCAGCCAACCGACATTTTAGACTTGAGTTCGGCAGAGTAGCATCCCTTGGTTTAGGCGCGCATCAATCTGGCTTATCGGATCAAAGCAAGAAAATGTGGGAGCACCCCGGCACAATGGGGGATGACGCCGTGAGGTCGCGAGAGATCGGTGGGGGGATATCCGTCATCACGCATCTCATGTGGTCGAGTGATGAGTGCCTGTTCCTGAGCGATCTCGTCACCCATGCTGGTCTGCGTCTCGGTGGTTATCCCCGGGGACCAAGTGGCACTTGACTCGGCAGGATAGTGAGGGGTAATAGTTGTCTCCTGGTGCGACCGAATGGCAGGGGGCAAAGAATCATCAGTTGGAACAGAGGAGTTCTTAGCTTTTGATTTCCCTTTTAGGAGGGCTTTGCCCTTCTTAGAGCGGTATTCGAAAAAAAAACATTTGTCTTTATAAACCTTGGCGGCTTGCCCCTTGCCCTTCGGACGCAACAGTCAGCGGAGGTATGAGACCCTTGAGTGCCCGTCCCCTGCGTGGCACCTCCGTCTAACCCAGTCGTACGTTCTTCCACTGGAAGAACGGTTTGCTCCTGGGAACTGGTATGAGGGTTCTCTGGAGAGGTAAGGGATGCTCGAGCGAGGTCTTCGCTTAACCCGTCATGACCCTTCGCCATCTTGGGTTATGGCGATGGAGCAAACCGGCGCATAAAGATCGCGAAGTGGAGACGGGATAGACAATGGCGAATCGCTGGACTGGTGGGGTCTGCCGATTAGCCGGTGAGAATTACTGTAAAGTAATGCTATGGGAATGGGACTACAGTAATAACTGTAACTTGTAACTGGTTGAAGTTGTGAAGACGAAAATTTGAAGACACGAGCGAGAATTGGCTAGTGCGTAAACAAATAAAATGGCGGACAGACTGCGTGAAGGGTAAAGAAGTGGGAATGAAACGTCTGAAAGTCGTGGTATACGACGATCAGTAACAAAATAACCCCACGAGGCGAGGTAAAATTTTAAGTGCTACGAAAGGAGGATAAAATTGGGAAATGAACGGCCAGGATGGAGCGAGATGGCCGCGATATAAACGAGTCCTAAGCGAGGAGGGAAGGCCCAAGCAAGGGAAAGTACGAACTAGAGCGATGAAGATGGTGGAACGCAGAGACGAACAGAGGAATGGAAGCTAGACACAAGGCAAGAACTCAATCAGTCGTCAAATGAAGACGCGAGAGTGTCAAAGTTCGATTAGATCGAAGGGAGTATAAAGGAGTAGTAGGTATTGGTAACGAAGTTAGCAATAAATGTTTGAAGTTTGACGCGAGAATGGAAGTTTGTGCATCAATAATAATACACGCCCGACCAAGCTTCGTGCAACAAAGAAATCAAGGATGCGTTAGCGCAAACCACAATGAACAAGTAAAGAAAGTGAACACCAACAATCTTTCAAAAACAGGAGTATAGGCGAGACAGATCTGGAAGACTTATCTGAACAAGTCGAAGGCCGAAGTTTGAATGAAGTAGAGAAAGGTGACACCAGCTTTCTGCCGGAAACGGATGTGGGTGGGTGTCACGTGGTATCACGGAACTGTCTTACTACTGCGTTAGCCGCAAAAACTTCGGCCTTTCAGAGCTAACTAACTGCCGTTGAATGCTATTGTCTGACATGGTAAGTATAATTTAGTCAAACAGGGAGTATAACACAAACTCCCCGTATTTCTGGGGATCTTTATAATATGGCAATGTTCTGTGTCAAGTGGACACAAGGCATGTGTTCAGACAGTTAAGCATATTCCAAAGCTGTTTTTAGTCATAAAATTCAGATTTATTCCTTTTAAATTGCTTAATTGGAAGAATAGACTTTGCATTTGAAGCAGGCAAGGTGAGCAAGTTTTGCCTGGTAAGAGGCATTGGGTTCCAAAAAATCTAAAAGAACCGTAGAACGTGCTGTAGATGATTTAAGGTTCAGTCCAAACTTCAATTAGCCCAGCTGAGCACAGAGGATGAATATTA
Source organism: Conus tribblei (assembly GCA_001262575.1). Classification (NCBI taxonomy): domain Eukaryota; kingdom Metazoa; phylum Mollusca; class Gastropoda; order Neogastropoda; family Conidae; genus Conus; species Conus tribblei. Next base: position 9,413 of record LFLW010572946.1, on the reverse strand, counting down.
GATCTGTCATCAGATTTTAGGTTGTGTATTACTGCATTCAGTAATTTTTGTTATTAAGTACCACAAATTCAAGTTTGTGTGTGTGTGTGAAAGATATTCAGCACATTTGTTTGTTCGCTTGATGTTTATATGTTTCTGTTTTTAAACTGTTCTGTATTTTTGGTCTTTTGCAGATCAGGGGGTGTCCTGGTCAGCATGGATTTTGTGGATCTGGATAAAGTGTTGGATCAGTTTGAAGAAGAAGGTAAGTCCATGGTTTGTATGCATGTAGTTTAGGATAGAATGTAGGAAAAATCTGAAGATGCAAGGTTTATGGAATTTAAGGGTCTGGATTAAGTGTTGGATCAGTTTGAAAGTTGCAGTTCAATGGATAGTAGAATGTGTTGGATCAGTTTGAGAAAGGAGCTAGGTCCATGGATTTTGTGAGTGTGGGTGAAATGTTGGATCGTATTGAAGAAGTATGGCCATTAATTTTGTGGATCTTGATACAGTGATGGATCAGTTTGAAGAAGATGATCAGTCAGTAGTGTGGAGTGTTTAGAGCACTCTTTGTTTCTGTTAGGAATTGCATCTTTGTTCATTTTCATATCATCAGAATCAGTTAATGATTGTTTATCATGATAAAATCATACTCATTTAGTTTAAAAGATTATGTACTTATCACTGTTTAAATGTGAAACTAGCATCAATTTTTAAACGTCTACATGTGACCACATAAATGTTTGTAGTTGAAATGTAGACGATCTAAACGTACATTGAAAAATCTACAATTGAAGGAATGATTTTTGGGAGTATTGTTATAAGGAGCTAGATACCATAAATTGGAGAAAGTGAGTTGAGAGCAATGACTTTTACATAAACACAAAGAAAACAAATCACCCTGCACTGTTTTACAGAAAAAGCAGCGGAAGAGATCCTGCCAGGCCGAGAAATCAAGCCCAGCGGTTACGCAGAGTATTTAGTAAGCCACCAGGACCGACCTTGGGAGAGCCTGTCCCTAGGGCAAGCCTTGGAAACCAACAGCAAGCAGCTCCTCCTCCACCCCCAGTCTGTATTGTATGATGACCCTTATGACTCCTGTGAAAAGTCAAAGCTGGAAGACCACAGTACCTTGAAACAGCTGGCCTTTCCTAACAAACCCGGTCATGTGGACTACCAGGTCATCCAGGATGCAGATACACGGGGCCAGTCTCTAAGTCTAGAAGAGGAGTTGGCTCAGTCTAAGCTGAAGGAGGAGAAGATTGAGGCCTATCTGCCACCGCTTCATCTAAGCAACGGGTTGGGGCAGGGGACGGGGCTGGATTTGAATGGCTGGGGGGGAGAAGTGAAAGGAGAAGAGGGAGAAAGACGAGGAGGTCTGATTGCCTCCCAACCTGCCAGCATTCAGACTGACAGCCTGTCGCCAGCCAGCGAGCAGGAACTTCTGTCCTACCCTTTACCCAAGTCTGACATCCTGGTGGAGGGCCACGATCAGCCCCATAGCAACACACAGTCTCTTGCTCATTGTCAGTTGGAAGACATGGAGCCAGCCCCCAACTATGCACCTTCAAATGACAGTGGGATCACAGCAGCTAGCACAGAGCAGCATGTTCAGGACACACATGATGATGGTGATAATGAACATCAGGTCAACACTGATGTGGACAGTGAACACCCAACTGGAGTGAGTGAGGAAAGTTCTGTTGATGCTTCTGATGCAGGGACCTGCCCTTGTGCTGGGGAAGACGGTGACGTAGCTGTCAGTAAGACATCAGCACCAGTCAGTGGTGACCTCAAGCTGTCAGAAAAGCTGCCTGAGATGCGAGGAGCAGACATCACGCTTGAGCAAGGCAGGGCTTCTGCAGAGGGTCATGAAGATCAGGTCATACAGTCGGCTGTTGGGTTTGATACAGGAGAATGTGACATGGACAAGGAAGAAGTAGATGCCTATCTGGAGGAGTTAGAAAGTAGCATGCTAGCTGATGGCAGTGACAGGTCAGAGCCGACAGCTTTCTGTGATAAATCCAAAATGACACTTGCAGTTAATGATGGAGGTGATGTGCCAGGACACACAGCAAATGGTGAGGTGCAGAAAACACCATTTGCTGCAGTCAGCGCTGGAGGTGAACATTTGGGTCCTGAGATGAGGAAGACAACAGCCGCAGTCATTCACAGTGCTGCTGATGGGGTTGATAATTCACAGGGCAGAGATGAGGACAGTCAGCACACAATAGCTGATGATGTAGCTGATGGGGATAGGGGTGGTAACTCACAGGGCACAGTTGAAAGCAGTCAGCAGTCAACAGCTGAAGACATAGCTGATGGGGATGAGAGTGATAACCCAGATGTGAGTGTAAGCAGCCATGAGGATAGTGGTGAGTCCAAGTTACAGGGCCAGATAACACAGCACTATGCAAACATTGAGGACATGGGCATGCTCAGCGAATCCACTAGTGTTCATGTTAGCAGGGATGATCACCCCGACTTCCAACATCCGTACCTAGAGGCTGACACAGTTGACCGACCTGATGCTCTGTTGAGGAAAGACTTGCAGATGGAGTGTGGCATGGAAACTGACACGACAGAGGCAGTGACCACTACAGAGGTCAAGGCGGACAGGTCTGCAGACAAAACTCCTCCTGGGCTCTCCATTGTCAACAAACCTGAAGCGAAAGCAGACATAAACCTGAAGCGACTTGTGGACACTACTTCCCTGGAATTCCCTGTTGCTGGCAACAAAAATGGAGTGAGTTCTGTGGTCAAAGGCAAGCTGGAGATTGAAGGCTTGCTGGATGAAATTGTGGCAGCCAGATTGGCCCAGAAGTCTTCAGAAGTTAGTAGTGCAGAGCATGCACCCATTGGTCACTTGACTGTGGAACAGGCTGTGCTGAAAGATGGTGATGGGGGTGAGAAGAGCAGGACTGAGGGATGGGGCTCTGAAGGCTCAATGGTATGCAGCCGAGTAAGAGAACCGAGCAGCCCTGAGATGACCAGCCCCGCCCAGTCGGGCAGTCCCTCTCCAACTCTAGGCATTGGAGCTCGGCCCAAAGACCCCAGTCAGATGAAGAAGAACCGGCCCAATAGTCTGCTGGGGCTGTCCAAGATATCTTTGGCCTCCCCTTTCAGCCCTTCCCAGCAAGTGACAGGGCCCGTCATTGAGGTCATGTTGCCGTCTGCCCATCAGGGGTCCACAGGAAGTGAGGTCACTGACAGGGAAAGCAGGACACAGAGTCACAGTGTCGGAGGCAGACCATTGGGTGTATCGCCTCCTACTGTTGGTGCTCCTCCACCAGAGGGCGGCGCTGTTCTGACAGTGGATGGCAGTCCTGCTCCCAGCGCCATGGAAAACTTGGCGGATGATGGTATAGACAGCCCAGTGATGCGACGACCAGATATGCGGGGGGATGCTGGGATGGCAGGGGAGGGGGAGGAGGCCAGCAATGGAGTGGTGCGACCTCAATCCTGGAGCCCCTCCACCATGTCGTCTCCTCCCACCCAGAGGACCAAGCGCCCTACCAGTCTTAATCTTCCTGTGCGGCAGGATCGTATGGGCAGTTTGTCCCCCGATGGAGACAACAATGGGACCCGAAAAACTGGCCTGGTGGTCGAGTCTGGAGGCTCCAGTGAAGCAGGATCATCAGGTCAGTGTCAGTAGAGCATGAGGAAAAAGAATCATCTGTATGCATTTATTTTTTGTCCATGTAAGCAAACACTATCCATTTCTTATCCACCTCTTTAACCCCTTAAAGCCTTCCTAATTTACTCTTTAACTTGAACAGCTTTTCCTAGCAGAGTAAGGCTTATCTAGAGGTACAGAAGGGTACTACAGTAAAATCGTAATATTTGAAAAAAATGTTCAGCAGAAAGGTAGACAAATTCAGCAAGATTATTACTTTAATATAATAAATTCTTCCATAAGCCAAAATTGTGTGTAATATTATGCCTTTACTGGCATGCTTGACAAAGTAAAATATAATGATTTTGTATATATGACTTTGAGTGATTACGGCAGACATATTTTATGTGCGTTTTGAAAATGGAAGTTTGCAAGCTTTTCCCCAGAAAATTTAGTACAGTTGCCAGGATTGGTGGAATTTAACTTTCTTGCAAGTCTATTATGATTTTTTTTTTCTTTCTCATCTTTCATGCCATTTCAGTGGCATTACTCATGTGTGGCTCATTCCAGCTCACTGTTCAACTCCAAGCCACACTGGTTTGTCCTGTCACAATCCTGGCACTGACTGTCTGCAAAGAGTAGTCAGTATCGAGTTGTCATGTGGCAATTTGCTGGAGTTATTGCTAAGTCGCTTCAGTGGTTCCTGGTATCAAACAATCTAAGAACTCCAGCAGCTAAACCCCATCTAATGACAGACCTTGCTTAGGCCAGAAGGCAGCACCGCATCCTTCTATTGACATAAATTTCCTAGTCTTATAAATGCTGACAACCTCGAAATGGAACTCATTAAGGCCATCATAGAAAGTTTACTATGCATGGTCACAAAAAGAGTACACTTTTCAATTTTAAATATTATTGCACACATGATCTAAATCAAGTGTACATGTTGATATCCCACTTCATGGTGCAAAGAATCGACTCTCTGAGTCTGGCTACAGGTGTAAAGTACATTGATCACAGAGAGACTGTAGCTTCCTTGTGATGAGATGGGGCAGACAAATCAGGTGACCAGATACTTCGTCCTGTCTTGTTCTCTTGTCTACCTTGATTCAGTTTAAGAATTACACTTTCAAAGGGAACACCTAGTCCAGAGAGAAATTTTCATGATGTGCAAAAAGCTACTCCTTATCAGTATTTTTTTTTTAGAATAGTCTTTATAAGTAAATTAAGTTTGTTACACTGAATTTTCAATTGCAAAGGCTCTTTGGTGCAGTCAAAGAGTGGTTTCCCCAGAATTCCAAGTTTGCAGTCATGGTTAGCGGTCAAAATCTACAAGAAGTCACAGTGCACGATGCTTTGCTGCTTCAACCAACCAAGCACATCTAAATGGGCAATGAAGAAAAGCAGCTTTTGTGTTGTTAACCCACAAAAGTTGACTGACCATTGTAAAGCATGCCCAGTGTTATTGTGGTATGGTATGTGAATGGAGAAACTTGAAGCTTACACGTCATAACATTGATACACATCTTTGAACTTCCAGCCGTTACACTGGAGGCAAACTGGTCATTCTCATTATTTCAGCCATTGTTTTATTCCTCTGAACTTGTAGCAGCTTTTCAAATGTAAATTCGGGCTTAAAGATGTACAGAACAGTGCTGAGGCCCTTCTTGAATTAGTACATGTGTAGCAAGGATGAGGAGTGAGTGCAATTTCCTGACTGTGAAGGCTGAGTCCTGTGTTTAAAGAAAACAGAAATTCTCAGCATTTAATAGAGAAAAGGCGAGCTAGACAGCGGAGGGAGCTATCTTTCACTGTTGATAGGGTGGAGGGGGGAGTGGTGGTGACAATTGTTGATGCAGAAACTGCTAAACATCTAAGACAGATTCCAAAATGTCTATACCCCAGATTATCTGTACTTGCAGACAACCACTCCTTCAGATGTTTCATTAGTTGGTGTTTTTGTTAAGTTTCCTTTTTTTTTTCTCCTATCGCTTGATGTTCTACTTTCCAACCAAGTTTCTGATCTTTACATTTTTTANCAGATGTTTCATTAGTTGGTGTTTTTGTTAAGTTTCCTTTTTTTTCTCCTATCGCTTGATGTTCTACTTTCCAACCAAGTTTCTGATCTTTACATTTTTTTAAAATACTTGTTATTGATAGGATGTAACAGATTGGATCATTTTTGCAAAATATTGATCAGTCAAAAAATTTGTGATGCGACTTTGTTTTTGTGGCAATATACATTGTATTCAGGCAGTCTGATTCAGACAAAGACTATATCACTATCTGTGTATTTAGTAACCATAGATCCTGTCTAGGTCCAGATTCTAGGAAAATGAGGACTTGAGGAGTTTATGGGAAATTCTGGATTTGTACTATTGAAAACTTCCATTCCATGATACTGTTAAAAATGGGGGTTCTACTTCTGCTGGGTGCTTTGAGACCAAGGCAGGTCTGTGCTTATGCACAAATCATTCTGTAGATGAAATATACTCAAATTGATTTCTGCTTACTCTGGTTCTCAGTTTATCTGATCAGCTGCAGATCAAGAGAAGACAATTTTATGGCAAGCTAAGATACTAAGAATAGAATCGGAAAATTCATGAATAGGCGACTGCTGGTGTAGTTCTTAATAGTCAAAGGGGTTAGATTTTAAGAATTCATAGAAATTGCAGCATATTGCTGGGCAATGACTGTAAATGATGTAAAGACGGCTTATAATGCTGCATTCCAGTCACTTCTGCAGCTCAGTAGTGGAAGGTGTGCAGAAACATGTCAGAGTTTCGGACTAGTGACCTATGAAAATGCACAGTAATTGAAAGTGTTTGATACTGTCCGTTTTGTTGCAGTTAAAGCTAAAAACCTCTGTCAGATGTGTTCCATCACAGTGTTAATTATGATATGAGCTGTTAGGATAGGAGGGACAGATTGATGTACTAATCAGGACATTAACAGTATTATCTTGATAGTGATCATTGGTGATGATTTTGTGGTTATGTTTTTGTTGGACCCCAGCAGAAGAGGAAAACATGGGGATTGGAGGGATAGATGGCTATACTGATCAGGACATGAACAGTAATGATGATGATGATGATGATGATGATGAGTTTTGTTGGTTCCCCAGCAGAAGAGGAAAGTATCAAGGGATTGGAGGGACAGATAACCGTGTCGATGACAGTAAGATGAGGATGTGATCTGTTGTAACTTGTATCCCCAGCAGTAGAGGAAAGCAAAGCAATAGGAAGGGCAGACGATTTTAGTTAGTGGGACATGAACAGCACTGATGATGATGATGGTGAAGATAATGATGTGTTTTGTTGTGTCCCCAGCAGAGGAGGAAAGCGTAGGAATTGGAGGGACAGATGGCGGTACCTATCAGGACATCAGGAGTCAGGATCCAAATCCTGAACAGGAGGGGGCAGGAGCCGCAGCTGAGATGCCCATGGAGACCCCTCCCCCTTCCATCCTTCACCTGAACCTGGGCAAGATTGCGCCAACGTGGCTCCCCGATGCTGATGCTACTTCCTGCATGGAATGTGCTGCTCGTTTCACTTTCACCAAACGACGCCACCACTGTCGGGCATGTGGAAAGGTCAGACACTGATGGCTTGGCTGAGAGGGAGATGGATGAAATGGGTAGCAAAGTAAAAAAAAAAGCAATGGTCTTGTGACCCAGCATTAGGAATCAGCAATCACTTGACTTGGATGTTTTGGTTTTAGACAATTAAAGGCATGCAATGTATACACACGCATGAGTATAATATCGCCATTCACAGTTCACTTCACACACACACACACACACACACACACACACACACACTCACACTCACACACACGTATGCACACACACATACACACACATATATATGCGCACACACGCACACACACACACACATACTCAGTTCTTCATGTGCCTTATCGGATGCACTGTACAGTATGTTGGTGACGAATGTATTCCACTTTTTTTTTTTCGCTACCTTATTTTCCGTGCCATCTCGGTGGCTTTACTTCCACACCATCCTTCCATGATCACAACCATATCCTGGTTTTGTCTTTCTGCCGCCCTGGTACTGCCAATCCACAGAGAGTACTCAATATCGACTTATCATGAGGCAGCCTACCAGTTGATACACTGCATGGCTGCTAAGTCACTTAAATGGAATTCTGTTGTGCCTGTTCTGATCAGACATACTCAGGACACTGCCTTCTAAATCCCCACCCAGATGGTGCCACTGTATTTGTTAAATGACAAGTCTTGATGATCTTGCCAGTGCCAACAACATGGACATGAACTCACTAAGGCTAGACACATGGAGGTGCAATTGAAGCTGAGATGACAATGAGAGCAGGGCATGAAAGGTAATAGAATTTGAGACCATTTCTTTCATGCTGATTGATGAGAATGATTATGCCAAGGAGTTCCAGTCTGTTCAGAGTCTGACTACATGACAGGGTTATACTTAAGCTTTCTTTCTTTCATAAATCATCCTTGTGTTAGAAAGAATGGAGAGATGCATCCCATATTTTTATGCTCTGTCCTTTCTGTGCACATCCAGATTTTCTGCTCCACCTGCTGTGGTCAGAAGAGTCGGTTGACGTACCTGGAGAACAAGGAAGGGCGTGTCTGCGTTTCCTGCTATCATATTCTGTCATCAGGTAAGTGAACCTTGCTGATCAGCACGTGTTTCAGGTGTAGACGTGCACTGAATGCTGTGGTCAGGTAAGTGCATCTGCTGCTATGATAGTGCTTGTTTGAACAGACTGTTCAGGCTTCTTGGCATGCTTCTTGTCTGTGCTGTTCATAGCCATAGACCTCAGTTTGTGACTCTGTATAGGTCAGTA
>LFLW010571252.1:3117-13298 GCA_001262575.1 Conus tribblei | reverse complement strand
GATTATCGTAAAAGATAAATGTAAAAGGAATTTCACAATTTACAGGACCACGACCCTTGCATATCATTTCAATAACAGAATGGTTAGAGTATGTTAGGATTAGTCAAAAGTAGGTTTTGAGTTTGATCTATGAACTGAGCATGATTTTTTATTTTCATTATGAAATGGGAGAGATTCCCTCCTGTGATTAATACATCTAATTGATAGGAATCCTTTTAGTATAAAGACAGTGTGATGAAGAAGAATCCTAGTGAACTGGAAAAGAATTTTTTATTTTATCATAGTGGAAAATAAATATCTTAGTACAATGAAAATAAGATTTACTTTCATAGTTATAAAATAGAATCCTTTGATGGGAACAAAGAGGATCTTTTTTATATGAACAACTGTAACGACAAATAGTCTTTTGTACTGATGAGAGGGTTTTTTTTTTTTCATTTTATGCAAAGTTACTTCTTTTATTGTAATGAGACAATATTTTTTTTAAGTGCAGGAGAAAAAATGTTTCACAAAAATGTGATAGAATCCTCTAAATGAATGAGAAAAGACATTGTCAGAAACACAAGTGATCCTCTTCAAAGACAGTTTGTTTCTGTGTTAAAGAACCCTGACCAACCAAATCACAGAAGCGGCTAACTGAATGGACATGACGAACATTTCAGGCCCTCCAACAGGAGCTGGATGAGATCCAGACCCAGCTGTCTGCCCTGTACAGACTGAGCGACGACCTCACCAAAAACATGGGCACCTCCACCATCGTGCTGCTGACCTCGCGCCAGTCGGCCGTGGAGCAGCGGTTGGTGGCTCTGCGCCAACTGCTGTCCCAGCACATCCAGGGTCTGCACGAGGACCTGTCACAGGTCAACCGGTTCAGGGAAGCCTTCGCTGCCGTCAGGAAGTTCCTGGAGCAGGCCGGGTCCGTTCTGCTGGTTGAGGATCCCAACAGGAGTGCAGAGCAGCCGCAGCTTCAGAGCAGACTGGATCAGCTTAAACAGCTGTCCGCTCAGTTCCAGGTGTGTGTGTGTGTAACTAGAGTAGAGTATTGTCCTCTTTTAGCACAGTGTTTGTTTCCAAAGTGCACCATGTTTCAGTCTCGCTAAAATCATATAATCTAAATGTTGAAAACAAAATAAAATAAAATTCAGGGACATCAAGACCATGACAAAAAATAAAAAACAACAAACATAAGCACCAGCTGTTGATTGATGCTGTTAGCTTTCAAAACATAAGTTGTATTGATGTCAAAATGATGCTTGTAAGTGACAAGACTATCTGCCTGTCTTAATCTGCCATTTGCAAACATTTCATTCTGTTTACTTTTATATACATATGTTTGTCAGCAAAAGCCTGTAAAAGCTGTTCGTCAGTGGTGGAGCCGAAAGAAGTCATGAACTTTATCATTGATCAAAAGATATTTAGTCCAACAACACAAAATTGTATACAGTTGATGATCTTGAATTTTGTTTCCAAATGTTGAGTATTAATTTTGATATTGGAATGATCTTGGACATCTGCATTGGTAAAGATAATTTACAACAGCTTCATGAACAGGCCCACCTAGGAAACTACACGGGCTGATTCATTTGGAAAGAAGGAAAACTTCCTCTCTGTGGTTAAGTAATAATTGTTGCTGAAAGAGGTTTGGTAGTGTAACTTGGCATAAGTTGAACCCAAACAAATCCCAGGAAACATCAGAATGAGGATTCAACAGCAGCGTTGGTCATCCTTGGTGAACGGAACATTCAGAGCTCCCTGAGGACTGCTGGACTGCACTGCAGTAGAACTAGACTGCAACAGAACTGCACTGTAATCAAACTGAACTGCAGTTCTGCAACAGAACAAGCCGTGGTATGATTCAATTCACAGTTGCTAGTTGCTTTAATCATTCCACATGGAGTAATTACTTGGTTGCTTATGGACAGATGAACCTAGATTAGTAGCGTAAGATTATTACAGTTTAGGAACAATGGATTATGGAGTAGAAAGCATGCATGTGAACACACACACACACACACACACACACAAACTCGCACACACACACACACACACACCCACATACACACACATACACACACACACACACACACAAAAGACCTGTAAACAAACCCTGACACATCCAAACCAATCAATGCATCCACAGGCCAACAGCACCAAGCTGGACGAGGTCAACGACCTGGGATACCGCCTTGCCCTGGACGCCAGAGACGCCCGGCAGCTGCTGGAGGTGAACCACGAGTGGCACCGGATGGCGGCGGAGTGCCAGGAGCGCAGCAAGACTCTGCAGGGACATCTGCTGGTGCAGCAGGACTTCACCGCCAAGTGCCAGACCTGGATGGCATTCCTGGCCACCACGGAGCGAGACCTGGCCACCGAGATTGCCGGCAATCTGGCCGACCTGCTGGAGCAGCAAAGAAAGTGTCAGGTGAGAGAGAGCGAGGTGGGACAGAGGGCGGGTTGGCGAAATGAGAGAGTTGTGGTCAAGTGCAGTTTGATAAATGTGGAAACGATTATGTATTTGAGGGGTATTGGGTCAGATGAAGTTTGGTAAATATGAAAAGAGTGATGCATTTTGAGGGGTATTTGGTCAGATGGAGTTTGATAAACATGAAAAGAATTGTGCATTTAAAGGGGTATTGGGTCACATGAAATTTTGTAAATGTGGAAAGAACTGTTCATTTTTAGGGGTATTAGGTCAGATGAAGTTTGATAAATTTGAAAAGAATTTTTTCATTTTAAGGGTTTTTAGATGAGATGAAAACTGGTGAATCAGGAAAGAAATGTGCATTTTTAAAGATATTGGTTTAGTGAATAGGAAAAGAATTATTTCCATTTTTAGGATTTTCGGACTGTGAAAAGTTTCTGTAATTAAGAAAAGACTTCATTCTCGATTATTGGGTCAAATCAAGATTGGCAAAGAAAGGAGTGAAATGGGTAAACTCTACATTTCAATGAAAAGAGAATGTTCCAAAGAGTGCCTAGTAATTTTATGCACATTGTGTAGTAATATAACAGGGAGATGTAACAGAACAGAAAGATCATCTTCACAATGTATTGAAAAAGGATTGACAAGTAATCTACACAGTATATTGTAATAGAATAGAAACATAATATACTATTTGTGTTACAAAACAGAGGACACATAATTTACACAGTGTGTTGTTAGCAGACAGAAGGATAAACTGTACAGTGTATCGTAATAGAACAAATGAACATGAGCAAGCGTAATCATGCTTTTACTGAAGAAAAAAAACAAAAAAATGAAAATGACATAGACAAGATGAGTATTTTCTAACCATACTGTCCACATAATCTTTAAATATTTGAAAACCCTGTTCAGAGATGTCTCACCTGATGTGATCTTTGATTTTCTAAAAGAGATTAACATTTTTCATCTAATCTTAGATTTTATGGACAAAAGATTTTTAATGAAGGTTCGGGTGTGTTCTTAGAAGGTGTATTTTAAAGGGTTGTGTGAATGGTTTTTAATGACTTGTGAGGTGACATCAACGCGGTGACAGCCCTGATATGGTCCTTTGCAGTCAGCTGGGCTGTAGGCAACATTACCTTACCCTTGCCATTCTCACCTGTTTCTGAATTGTCCACAGAAATTTGAGAGCGAGATGTACAGCCACCAGCAGGTCCTGCATGCCATCGTCAGTGACGGCCAGAAAATGATGCGGGCTGGGGAAGTGGAGGACCCCACAGGATTCGAACAGAAACTCCGCCTGCTGTCCGAGCAGTGGCAGAGTGTGATCCGTCGCGCGGGCCAGCGCAAGGCCATCATCGACAGCACCATCCAGGACTGGCACCTGTTCAACTCGCTGAGCGAGCAGCTGCGCAGCTGGCTGATGGAGAAAGGGGAGGGGCTGAAGGTGTTTGAGGGTGATAAGCTGTCGCTGCAGCAGATCAGGAACTTGCTGGACAGGGTCAAGGTGAGGGGATGGCTGCTGCCTTCACGTGTATGTGCGTCATGCATACACATGTTCACAATTATATACACACATCTACATGCACTCTCTCAGACACAAACATAGTTTCCACCTAAATTGATGAAAAGTGCTGTCTTTTAAGGAGATGAAAATAAATGTAGCTACTGTATCTACCTTATGCCCTTTAAAATCTTTTTAAAAAGTTTGTAAACATTTCATGTCACTGCTTATTGCAGTGCTATTGAAACAATGAAAAAAAAAGAAACTCAACAATTTGCTCAACTGTAATGATTGCTCTATTTTGTAATACTTTCCATATACTCAAAATGACAACAATGGCACATGATGCCTTGTTATCCTGTCAAACAATCCAAACCGGATGATGTTCTATGGAATATTTTGCCTTTTTTTTCACTCAGATAACCCAGAGTGAATGATGCTACATGTAGTGTTTTTTGTTGTTGTTTTTTTTTTACAAGACAATCCAGAGTGAATTCAAGCTGCAGGAAGAAAGTTTCCGAAAAGTTCATGACCTGGGCGCGACCTTGCTGCAGCGTGCTGACCCTGCTGCTGCACAAGAGGTCAAAGTGATCACTGCTCAGGTGCAGCATGCTTGGCTGGAGGTAAGTGTGTGAGTACGTGTGTGCACGTGCACACATATGTGTGTGTATGTGTCTCTGTGTGTGTGAGTGTATGTGTGTGTATCCACATGCTTGTACATGTATTTGTAGCCACATGTGTATGAGACTGTGTGTGTGTGGAAGAAAGAGATAGAGGGAGTGAATCGTGCTCTCAAGCTCATTTTTAAAATGCATCACAGAAATTGTACACACAGTCGGGCTAGCTTGTATGGGATAGAATTTCACCAGCATAGTTACAGCTACATGGAATTTCTGAGTGTGTGAGGTGTTACAAAGCAGCGTTTCTCCCTGTGCCAGGTGTACAACAAGCTGGAGGAGCAGCGTGCTCGACTGGAGGCCCTGCAGGCAGACTGGCGGCAGTGTGAGGAGGACATTGAGGAGATCCTCACCTGGCTGAAGAACATCCGCAGAATGCTCAACTCTGACATCCCCAACACCTACGATGACCTGCAGGCTGACCTCACCCGATGCAAGGTACGTAGATGTGCAGGAAGATTGTGTGAGTAAGATCATTAACAAGCACAATCAGTCAGGTTCAAGCAGTTTGTAGGGTTCCCTCTAAAGGAAAGGAGAGCAGGTTGTATTCTACCATAGTGTCCCCCTCCCAGACATGAGACTCATCCTCCCAGACATGAGGCAAAGGGACAAAGACTTTGATCAAAATTATTCATTAGGCTGTTGTGTGAAAAAGTGTACAACATTTTTCCACATGTCTTTCAAGAAACCTTGACCAGATTGAGGCACATTAGCACTCCTTTAATTCAAGGAATCTCCTTCAGTTTGGAGTCAGTCCTGTTTTTATAGCTTGCACTCAACAATTTTGTCTTTGGACAGAGTTGGTCCACATTTCTCCTGGAGGGAAAATCACCTGTACGTTTTGACATTGGTTTGGGCACCACACAGAAAGTGGATGTGGATACCTATGTCTTCATAGCTTGCATGTCATGATTCACAGCTGTGTCAGGGGGATATTTATTTTCCAATCAGTGTGTGTCCATACATGTGTACACACAGTAACAACCATGAAAACGTGTGTGGGTATGTATATCTGCGTAGAAGTCTCAGTTTATTTTCCCTTGAAGAACACCTACTCTCTGTCACTCAGGACATTGCTGCTTCCTTTGACAACTCGGAAGACAAGCGGCAGCGCCTACAGGCCCGAGAGAAGAAGCTGAGTCGCCTGATCCAGGCAGAGGACATGAACGTGCTGCACCAGCGCATACGTCTGCTGAACAAGCAGTGGGAGGAGCTCAAGTCCCAGGCAGGACTGCGAGACCACCGGCTGCTGGAGTCTACCTTCCGCTGGTCCAGCCTGGGGGAGCAGATGCGTGCCCTGTTGGAATGGATCGAGGACATGGAAGTCCGCATCATGTCCAGCCGGGAGATCCACATTGAGGACCTCCTCAACAAGCTGGAGACGGTAGGTGGCTCTGTGCTGCTTTGTTAGCTCTTTCATCCCTACAACCCGGTTTTCCGGTTTGCAGAAATCCTACCCTTCCTTGCTGCAGCCCGGAAAACCGGGCATGACCAGGTTGCTTGTGCAGCAGTGTTTATGAATGGAATGGATGCCAGATGGCCCCTACAGCATGGGACTGTGGTCGCCGCTCTATTCTGGCCAGTTTGCTATTTGCATACATGGCTGTTCTCGCTTTACTCTTCTTTTTTTTTTTTATCTCTAAATCTAGGAATGAAGGGAATACTTGTATTATAAGACTCTGGGAACAAGAGGAAGTAATGGTTCATAGAAAAGTAGGAATGAAAGACTTAACAAGAGAACAATGAAGAAGTCATATGGTTAGGTTTCACAGTGACAAGTCTGTATGTGCTACACCAGCATTTACTGGATCATGAAACTGAGTGGGATCTAGGATTGAATACGTAAAGAAATATAACAAAATGGAAAGCTATGAAAAAAGAATGAATGATGTGTTTTGTAGGAGACCTACAGAGATACATGACCTACAAATTAAACCAGCATGTTGATCACTCTCTAAGAAATGCATTTAGCAATAAAAAAGAAAAGGGGGATGAAATCTACATATCAAAGCAATATCTGTGTAAGCATGAGTTTTAGACCAAAAAAAAAAGCCAGTATAGTAAGTTCCGTTCATCAGTTCAAATGGAGATGCAGTACAGATGCATCCATGATTTTTTTAATCTTTTCTTTCATGACCATTGAAGTTGGTGTAACAAATGTTAATGACTTAAAATTGACAGGAGAAACTGAAGTGAAATTGAAGGCAGGCAACCTTGTTTAAATTAGATCTAACAGAATTGATGTTAACTAGAGTTTAAACCTGACAGGTGCATAGAAATGACCACATGCTACACACACTGTTTGGGTCAAAGGAAGACTGGGAACAGGAGGTGAACCGTCCTTGTTTCTGGTTATCAATACTCTACATGTTTACTGTGATACTGTCACAGACTTTCATGCCTGTTAATAACCTCTCGAGTGTGGCAGAAAGTCCCAGACTGATTTCATGGTGTGTAAAAGTTGTAGGATGTGACCCTCTGGAGCTGTGGATGTGGCCATGTGCAGGAGTATGCGGACGCCATGGACATAAAGGGGAAGGAGGTGGAGGAGGTGATGGCCAGGGGTCAGCAGCTGATGAAGAGCAGCAGCGAGATCAGGGCCTCCGATATCGAGCAGCGACTGCAACGACTGCATGACAAGTGGTGCCATCTGCAGGCTGTGGCTGATTTCAGGTAGTCTACTGCTGTCACTGTCAGTTTCTGGACGTGCTCATCATTCGTTGTGCGCCTTTCTGAAAATCATTCTTTCTGCTGTGAGGAAGATCTGTTTGGCAGGATGGTACATTTAGCATTTTGGTGACCTTCATTGAAAGTTTAGTTTTGACTATTGACTGTTAGAGAGGTAAGCAAAGACAAACGTTCTGTCTTAGATTGGTGGAGAAAGGAGAAAACAACTCCACTGTGGCCACAGTGCAGGTACATTGAAGGTTTTTAACAAGTTTTTACATGGTAATGTTAGGTTTAGGCATAGGGCCTTGCAAGGTTAGTTTTCAGTTCAGGCTAGACTTTTGGTTAGGATCAGGGTCATGCATTCTAGAGTTACAGTTCCCTGGTCTTCTTATAAGTGTTATCATTAGTAATGCATTAACATGCCGCTATGTGTAAATGCAAATCATTAACAGTGATTTGTCCATGAGTTTTCACTTACAGGGACAATAAGTATTAATTAAAGACTTGGAGAAGAGTCGTTGTGGACGTTTGTCGCAGTAAGATTACTATTGACTTAAAGCAGTTTGTGCTTACTTGTTAATACTCCCCCTTTTGGAGAATCCCTGAGTACATTGTGTGTTTTTAGGGCTCCCATTAGAAGTGATTCCAAGGGGGTTCCTGGAACCCTCTGATGAAGTGATAGGTCTGGCTAGAGCTACAGAGGTCCATCCCTGACAGCCAGTATTCTAACTTACATTAGGAACAGAAGAGTCAGGACTAGAGTGTTGTCACCTCCTCCTCTGCCACAGCAGAAGCAACAGGCATAGACAAAAAAGTCTGTGATTGATACATATTCTGCCAGTGGTTCAATCTTGATGGGAATTTTTCTTTATTGACTTCATTATGCAGTCCACTAGACATTCTGGGAAGTTAACAGCTGTTTGAATTCTGAATTAGAGTCTGCCATGCAGGTCATCCTGCTAATGAACAAAGTTCTTCCTGGTTATCACAGGGACAGAGAGGCATATATCTGCATTAATGGCAGCCACAGGTTTTTTTTAACAAAGTTCTTCCTGATTCTCACAGGGACAGAAAGCCATAATTATGTTTGCATTAGTGGGAGCCATGTTTCTATGGAATCCTAAGTCAGCGCAGAGGGATGTAGACGCTAACCCAGGGCTGCCTGTGCAGGAAACGCAAGCTGAAGGAGACGGTGCTGGCGGTCAAACAGTTGGAGAGCAGCATGCGCAACCTGAGTCAGTGGCTGGCCACCATGGAGCAGGAGCTGGACACCCCTGTGGTCTACCATGACTGCGACATGCAGGAGATACATGCCAAGCTCCAGCACACGCAGGTGCTGCACCCCTCTGCAGCCTGATTCTCCATCATACTTTCAGAAACTCAAAAAGACACACATACATAAATACACACACCCATGCATGCATGCACACAAACACACACACACACACACACACACACACACACACACTTACGCAAAAGCATAGACTGGATTAGAAAAAAAAAGGAAATAAAGTTTGTAAAATTTTTGAGTAATAGTTATTATTTTAATGATGATGAAAGCTGACATAAATAAACAGAAAAACATTTTTTACCCAAATTGGGTTTATGCAGTATGATTTGTAAATGATTTAAATATTTGGAAACCAGCTTTTTTTTTTTTATATCAGACTGTACTTTGAACACAAGCTATATCTGTAACTGGAATTTTCCAGGAATTTTTCTTTGTTAAAGATCGTTCTTGAAGTGTGAAATAAAATCCAGAATCAAACAAAAAACAGTAAGCAGTTTGGGGGCTGTTCTTTGACAGGGCGGATAAAATGCCGCCCCAGTGGTATTTTGGCTGTGTCAGCAGCTTCATGCAGTGGAAGAGACATGTTCATATTAAGGCATACATTCTTTAGTTAAAGAAGTCTTAGAGTGTAAAATATCTGTAATTAAAAAACCCAACAGCCCCTACATTCCCAAACTCCCACCTGCCAACTTCAGAAGCAGTGATAAGCATCTAATTGAAGTCCGTTTCCAACTGTTTCCTTCCAGGACATCCAGCATGACATAGAGCAGCACAGCGCGGGTGTGAGCTCTGTGTTGAATCTGTGTGAGGTGCTGCTTCACGACACAGACGCCTGCCCTACGCACACCGAGTTTGATGCTCTGCAGCATGCCATGAGGAATCTGGACCGACGATGGAAGAACATCTTTGATCTCTGTCCTGAGCGACGGGCCAGGTACTGCGTCTGATCTGTCTTTGGGGTGTGGTTAGTTTGTTTGTTTGTTTTTATCAGGAAGGGCAATGCATGCAAATGTGTTTGTGTGGGTATACTTCTAATGTGCACTAAAATATAAGAGCACTGAATGGTGAACTGTGTTTCACGGAAGATACAGTACAATGCTTCGTTGATCAGAAATCTCATTGTACATACGTTCAGTACTGACATGTTGAGTAAATTTGAAATAAATGGATGTCGCAGAAATCTTAACATTGTTTTATATTAGTGTGTATAAGGGTGGTATAAGATTTTACCTGCTTACAACAAACACCAGACTCGTTGTCATTAATGAAAGGGAATTCTAATGGTGTTACAAACAACACCAGACTTTTGTCATCGATGAAACAGAGTTAAAACTGTCAGTGATTAGACCCTCGGGATTAGACTGGTCACACAGTATTTGTCCTGTACACAGCGATATTAGTTCTACATTACTGCTGCTTACTGTCTGACAGAATCAAAGAGACGTGGGAACTGTGGGAGACATTCAGCACAGACTGCCGTCGCTTCAGTGATTGGCTGGGCAACATGGAGGTGGAGATAGGTGACGCTGAGGCCAGCATGCCCCCTTCCGTCACCAAAGAGGACATACGCAATTATGAGGTGAGCTTGGAGTGGATGGCTTCTGGGCCATTGCC
>LFLW010571174.1:0-11246 GCA_001262575.1 Conus tribblei | reverse complement strand
TTTTTTTTTTTTTTTTTTTTTTTTTGCTTCCATGCCACCTCAGTGGCATTGCACCCAGGCTGCTCATTCTGGCTTCATGTCCACAGCAACAGTCTGGTTTGTTCCACAGTAGCCCTAGCTTCAGCAATCCACAGGGAGTAGTCAATGACAGATTGTCATGCTGCACTCTGTCTAGTCATTTTTAAGTGGTGTTCAGTGGTTCCTGTTCTGACACTATATACTAAGCCCACTACTGATGACAATAATTAGTTGCGGAGCCACCGTGAGAGAGCTGTCTCTCAAGAGGGTGCCACCATGTCCATCTAGGACGGTTCCTATAAATTTGCTGTTGCCAATGACCCCTTCAGAACCTCACCTTGGGCATAGATGTAGAGAGAAAATCTAAATCAAAGTCACCATGAGAGCAGGGCATGAATGACGTCAGAATTGAAGACATTTTCTTATGTTGATCAGCGAGGATTTTTAAATGTTGCCACAGATTTCCATTCTGGTCTAAGACTTATGCACTTGCTTTCATGATGTATCCTGATGTCAACCAGGCCTGAGCGATACACCTGCACTGTTGGTGGGGAAAAAAAAAAAGCAACACTCTTCAGAAACGTATCCATTAAAAGAACGAAACTGTGTGGTTCCTGTCATCCCAGTTGAGCTCTTGGCTTATCTGGGCAAGAAAAAATCCACAGATAATGGCTCTGATGAAATCCCAGCCAGAGAACTTCTTCATCAAGGCCGGTTATATAGTTCTGTTTGGCTGGGCTAAAAATGTTGCGACTTGAAAGGTTGTGAACAGATTCCCCCCCTCCATTTTTTGTAAGTTTTGACTGAAAAAGGAGAGTATGAGCTACTGATGACTAGAAAATGATGAATTTCATTTTAGTAGAGTGATTTTCCACTGGAAATTTATGGGTCATACAGCCAACAAAAGATACATACATGTACACATATACTCGCACATGAAATTTTTTATCCTTTTATTTTTACAGGACAGCGGAAAGGATAAGCAGTCAATGCCTCGTGATAAGCCACTAGATCAACCTCGACCCAATGCCTGGGAGCTTAAAGAGGAGCAAAGGTAAAACATTGATGATGATTATCTTTTATGTTTTTTTCTTTTCATGATATTTTACATGACCAAATATATGCCTTAATTATATTTCATGCTTGAAGCTTTTTCTGAAGTTATTGTTGAAATGTGGAATTAATGGTGAAAGTCTTTATTTTTCAGGAAAGCCAAAGAAAAGGAGAAGGCACAGCAGATGGCCTCACAAATGCCACCTCCTGATGAGAAGAAAGAAAGTGAAGAGAAAGGCTTCACAGATTCCAAGGGATTCCTTGAGGATGCCAAAGAGGATTCGCATGAGAAGCAGGGAAACGGCAGCCGCCCGCCGGCCAAGAAAAAGAGGGACGATATTATTATAGAGAAGGACGACCATCCTTTTGGCGACAAAGAGCGCCACCAGATGGGCGACCGCGATCGCAGCGATCGGGACAGGCCCCGCAGTATGTCCGGCCGAGGTGGTCGTGAATTTGTGCGGGGCCGTGGGCGCCCACGAGGACCCCGTGGAGGAAGCATGGGGCCTCGTGGCACTTACGCACCACGGGGTGCACGTGGAGGCCGTGACCACTATGGAGGTCAAGGCTATGAGCGCGGCCCTAGGTCCCAGTCGGATCACGGAGGTCAGAGCGTGGGTCGGTGGGCGGCAAAGTCTGAGGAAACTGACAGAATGGAAGGAGATATTGACTATGAAAGTAAACGTCGGCGAGGTCGTGACGAGGAGAGTGATGTGAGCGTGGATGAAGCTAGTGGCTACAGTGAGAGCTCCAGCGAACGTGCCTCAGAAGCCAAGGAGTCCAGCTCATTGCCTGGCAAGGAACAAGATAAGGAGGCAAGACTTGGCTCCAAGGAGGACTCCAAAGCAATGGAAAAGAGGGAACCTCCAGAGCCACCTCGCAATCCCTGGAACCGGAATCCCCCTCCACCTCCACAGCAGGAGCAACAGCAGCAGCCAGTTCAGTCCAGGAACAGTAACCCATGGAGCAATGAAAAGGACTCCAACAAAGAGGCCTTGGACAACCGTGATATCCACGATTTTCAAGATCGTCAGGACAATCACGAAAGCAGAGATAACCGTGACCACCGTGATGACTTCGTCAGGGACCATCGAGGTCCCAGGGAAAACAGAGACCATCGTGGCAATCGTGATGGAAGGCGAGAAGATCGTCGCGATCGACCCAATCGCCAGGATCACCGTGATTATGAGTCGGAGCGCATGATGGGAGGACACAGCGACCATGGCAACGGGTTTGACAAGATGGGTCAGAATGACATGGCTTTTGTGCCCCGTGGGGAGCCTTCCAGGAGAGGTCGAGGTGAGTGGGAAATAAAAGTCACTATGCATATTGTGTAACCTCCTGCTGTCCCTTTTCTACTTTTGATTTATCTAATTTGTTAGAATCCTTTCTCCTCATCTTTCTCATTTTTGTAATGGCTGAACAGACATTTGCCTGCATATGGTATTGGAGTGTCTGTCATGAGGTATTTTATTGTCTGGCTTCATTACATTAGAGTGGGTTATTGTAAAATCCAGTTGAAAAGTAAAGATTGTGAAGGTCTTTCTAAGTAAAATGAATCCCTCTTGGCAATGAATCATTCATCCTTACTGCTGCTAAAGTTGCTGGGGCAAAAGTTTGTAATGAGTAGGAAGTGCTCAGCTAGATTGTCATGTTTGTTGCTTCAAAAATGCGTATTTGGACTGTAAATCATATTTCAAGTGAGAATTTAATTGACTGGACAATATTTTAGGAAGATGTAAGATTGATGTTTGCAGATAGCGGATGCCAATATTCGGTCATGCAGAGACAGCAGTAATACTGGCCTGAAATTAACAGAGAGCAAACTTGTTTAGAAAATTAACTAGAGGCATAATTAGTTAGGGGTGTTGAATGATGACTTTCATGCAGATTCCAACATTGGGAGATAAATATCGTAGAAGCTGATTTGGTTGGGTTGAAAATTTAGTCAGTCGCTGAATGAAAGTTTGTGACGAATCTGTATCGATTCAAGTTTAAGCCATCCAGCAAAGACTTATTTGAGAACAATAAAAAAAGCCAAGCTTGATGTATGTGGATGGAATTGTAGATTGAACTTTGACTATTGTCTGCAGTTATTTTGGATGATAAACAGTGAAACTTGTCTTTAACAGGACAGTGTCAGTTTTAGTAGCAAATCTTGATTCTCAAGTAACCGTAATGCTTTTAGTTTGCGTGAATAAATTAGACATTTGCCTTGTTTCATGGATTATTTCTGTGTCCAGTCATATACATGACCTTTATTTAAAAACAAGTCATACAAAGTAAAAAATCTTATTACGAGAACCTGAAACTGGCAGGAAAAGGCTCAGATCAGGTTATTCCTATCTCTTCTTATGCTAATGTCAGCTGGGCTTTAATGAAACTGAAACCTATGTGTGACCTAGGCCAATTTGACTTCTGTTTTGCCTAGAAAACGTCCCTCTAGGTGTGAAGTGCATGTTTGTATGTGGAAGTACCATGCTTCCTTAACAGTTGTTATGGATTAGGACAAGATTGGTGCTTGTAGATCAGGCATCATGTGTGGCACCAAGTTGGACTCTTGTGCTCTGTGACCATTGTGTTGGCCAAATGTGGCCTGTACAGTTCTTAGTTGTCCCATGCAGCTCTCTTTTATTTTCAGCCCATCTCATAAAGCTTTGTCCACAGCTTTGTTCACAACTTTCATTCTACAACTGAACACTACAGTGGAGTGAGCTGTCAGGTTTTGCTCAGTCTAGGCTTCATCTTTTTCAGCATAGAACCCTCATTTGATCATTGCTTCTCTTTTTAATGGGTAATGCTAACCAGGGAGACCAAGATAAAACTGAGGAGACATTTTGTAGAGAATTTAGCCAAAGCAAGGAGGAGGTGTCAAACACTTGACATGGGATGTCTGAATGTTGCATTTGTTAAAAAATTTGATTTTGTCAGAGCTGGCAAACCAGCAAGTGTTTCTTGACACAGTTTATTGAGCGAAACATGGAGCATAAAGATAAAAACTACTTTTTTTTGATGATGTCTAGGCTCTAATAGAACCATGTCAAATGGACAAGCTTTGACCTTTATTTATTTGACAGGTGGAGGTCACCCCGGTCAGCGAGGAGGGCGTGGCCGTGGGACTTCGGCTCCTCCACGAGGTGGGGGGTTTGGTCGTCCACCCGCCACTCGGGGCAATGGGGATCATGGACCTCCCCCTCTGATGGGAGAAAGTAACAACAACAAGTGAGTGAGAGATCTTTAAAAAATCATGATTGCAAGTTTTGACAGTATCTTTACAATAATTATCTGTTGGTTGAAGATCTCGTATATTGAAAATTTACATAATTTGTAGATTGAAGTGCTTTATTAATTGTTCATGAATTAAATTGTTGTAATATTCACGAATATTTTCAACACAACTGATTATGAGAATTAAGGTATAGCATTTTGTAGACTTGTTTCTCAGGGTTGGTTATTTGATGTGGTCCTTCCATTGTTACCTGTTCTGACAGCATGGATCATAGGCGTCGAGACAATCGTCGACAAGAGCGGAATCCCCCACCACCTAGATTTCGCCGAGCTGGAATGAATGAACGAGGGAGAGGTTATGATCGGGGAACACCTGCTCGTGGTGGCCGCTCATCCAGAGGACGTGGTGGTAGCGCCCCAGCAACCTCCAATAGCAAGAAACCCCCTTTGCAAAAACAAGCCTCCAACGAAGGAGAGGAATGGGAGACTGCTTCAGAGAGCAGTGATTTTCTAGAAAAAGGGCGGGAGTCAAAAAACGATACAGCAGACAATCGGCGAGACTCTTCTAAGAAGAGTTTTTCCAATCAACGCCCCTTTAACGATCGACAGAATCGTCGTGGAGGTAACAGTTCTGAGCAGCGTCAGAGCTCTGAAAGGCGCAATAACAAAGAAAGGTCACCGAACCAAAAAAACGGGGTAGCGCCGCCGAAATCTTCGGCGGCGAACGGACCTACTAACAGGAATAGAACTACCATGAACCACAAGGAGAACATGAAAACTGTGATGCGTGTTGATGGCATCATTCCAAACGACCCCACAGCAATCAACAATGCCATCAACAATTTGCAGAGCAAGTGAGTATATTACAGACCTGTTGATCTTTGTCATTGATTTTTAACTTGCTTTTCTTTCTCTCTCTCTTTCTTCTTTTTTTCTTTTTAAATCCATTCCAGTGTGTTTCGACGGCATGATTATGACGAAACTGGGAGCATTCTTTTGAAACCGTGGATGTAACTTGGGTACTGGCTCATAGGTTATACTGGTTTTTGAGACTGAAGGACCTGTCAACCTTTCCGATCTTGGTGGAATCCATTCTGCTTGGTTGCACTGCTTTTAGCTATTCCGCTATGTAAAAACAACTAAGATGGAGGGAAATGTTTGTTCATACTAATTAGCAAATTTGTATAGCTGGTGTCAGTAGAGTGAGCGATAGATGAGCAATGGCCAGTTGGATGTTACAGTAGACATGAATGATGCAGCTGTAGTGATGAGTACGAAGTGGAGATTCAGTTACATGAGGCTTTGAGAAAGAAAGAAAAAGGAAAAAATCAAGCAACTAGAGATTCGAAAAAAATGGGAGAAGTGCCTGTCTTTCGATGTTTGCATGTAGTATTCCATGTAAAGCATACTTGCTTGATTATAAAATGTCAACCAAATTAGTCATTAGCAATGTATGTGTGCAAAATCACACATTGATCCAGTATCGGAATTGGAAAACTTAGTATTCTGTTATTTAACCAGTGCTTTGTTGAAGTTCATAACAGTGATATAATTTTTAAATGTTTCTGACATTGTACAAATTTGCCATAATTGCTGCAGATGACTGCAAAATGAATCATTTTATTGCTCAAATTCAGGTCTCTTTTCTTGGTCTCGATGTCTGACCACTCTGTTGTCTCCTCCAGTCCCCTCCTCCCCCCTCCCTCTCTTTCTGTCTCAGACCACAACTTGATTGCTTTTCAGTATTTATTTTTTACTAAGTCAGCATTTTTAAGCCCAATCACTGAAGGGCAGTAGCACAAGTGAAAGAAAGCAACTTCAGTTTTTGAGGTATGCACTTTTTTTTACAAATGAATAGTGATTACTTTGGAACATACTTTCAGATGTATTTATGTAGTGTATGCATAAGTGTTTGAAGAAAAAGAGTATTTATGTAGTGTATACACTAGTGTTGGAAGAAAAAGAAAATGATTATTTGTGTATGGGACTAAATAATGGTAATCACATGAGCACAAACTAAAGTTCTAGAGAAAGCAGTAAACTTTATGTGCTGGTACAATGTGCAGAATTTTAACAGAGGTATTTGTTATGGGTTCAGTGTTCTCTGTTACTCTGGGCTTTTGATTTATTCTTCACATGTTAGAAATATTCATCTCATTCTGTAGGGATTTGATGGTCTGGATAGTGAATGTGATCTAGCATGAAAATAATGCAAAAGTAGTTTGGGGTATTGCCCAAGTTGCTTTCTAAGATAAGGTTGGTGAACCATTATCTATGTCTTTCGTGATAGTGCCCTTCAAGTAAGTGAACAAAATTCATGTGTACTTGACAATCATATTAATACTATGCAGTTGTGGGCGGCACACAAGGCACGATTCCCTGGTCCCACATGCTCACACACGGCGCTCAGTCCCAGCTGACGCACCTATTTCACCACTTGTTAATTTTTTTTTTTTTTACGGTAGCTAGACAACTGACGGTGTTGTGTTAGGTGTCATAGGAAAGAACAAACACTCAACTAATCAAACATAGTGATTTCGAATCACTTATTTTTAATGTGTATACGTGACTGCCTGTTGAAAAGCATGGCTGACAAGTAAAAAAAAATTCTTTGTTTACATTCTATTCCGTTCTTTACAACACACTGTCAGAATCAGAAGCAAACAAGTAAGCGACATCGCGATTGTTTGCATTGGCCATGCTTTGATCAAATGCATTTGTGTTCGAATCTTCTGAATTGGCCTCATCGGCGTCCACGTGTGATGCGGTGGCATCTGCTACAGTTGATGTTGATGATTTATCATCAGAATCATTATTTTTCTGCTGCATTTTCAAATAAATCACTTTCCTCTTCTCTGTCGTAATTATTGATAACTCTATCACTGCCCTCATCGTCAGATCAGTTTTGTAATATAATATCAAGCGTTTCATTGAGCGAGAAATTAGTACCACCCCTTCGCCTGACCGACATTTTTCTGGCACAGGAAATTCCAGCTATGCTTGGCAGGAAAGCCCAGTGCCAGTTCCTTTGTTTCAAAGCTGCTGGGGTCAGCCAAGTTCACAATAGAGCACTAAAAGTAGGGTCTACAACTCGCTAGGACATCCTCAAGACTAATTATAGAGCTTATTTCCCCTAGACCATTTCAAGAAAGGCATAGGAATTTGTTACATTCCCGTCTGCCGATAGTGGTGGACACGGCAAAATGTACTGTCTGCCCATCCGCCGGCCTTGGCTGACACGACTGTAAGGGAAAGAAATACCATCCACTGCTCTCGGTGGTCACGGCTGGTAAAGGTTAATAAGGTGATGACAATGTGTCTAGTGAGAGTGAAAGAATGAGATAGATAATGGTGTGTCTTGTGAGAGTGAAGGAAAAGAAAACTGACTTGGTGACAAATCTTACAGGAGCAAGTTGGGGAGGAAAACTGATCTCACCGATGTATCCAAACCATTGAAATCGGAGAAAGAGAAAAAGGATGCCCTGGCAAACATAGATATCAACAACTATGCAAGTGAGTGAGCTGTTGAATGGACGTGTGTTCAGGTCATGATTTGTGAACAGAGTTTTGAAGAATTAAGCCTCCTGCCAGTCTTCACAATCAGGTTTAAGTCTGACCATAATTTTGACAATTATAACTTAAAAATACAAACATAGTATGTTTAGAATATGTTTAACATTGATTCTGTATTGCATGACATTGTCTCAACTTGCATACAGTTTAAGAGAGATATAGACACAGCATATGTAAAATGACCATAACTTTTCACATTTTTTGATTAGTCATTTGCTGGACATTGCAATAATGACATTGATAATAATGTTATTATGCAATGCATTTATCCGGTTAATCTGCTTACGGCACTTTAAGAAAGAAAAAAAGTTCTGTTAAATGAACCTCTTCATTCCCATGAACAGCCATGCTTGCACACACATGCATGTTTGCGCAGACACAGCACGGGCAAAAGCACATAGACAGAAGGGGGTACACACGTTCTCGCTTACACACACACAGCGCGCGCACAAGCACTTGCCCCACATTCCCCTTCTCCACCTCAAATAGGCTGGCTGGCTGGCTGATAATTTTTGGTCATGATGAACAGCAGGAAAATTAGGCTTGTTGAAATGCGCAAAAGAATATATTCAATTAGAAAGTGTAGAAGTACTGGTAGTTTGCACCATACAAGGACTCTGATCCCTTTTGTTTTTGTCATTACAGCAAATTTTCTACCGTCAGATGCAGAGTGGAGGGGAGGGATGAAATTGTATACTTGAAGGAATTGAGGGAGGAAGGTTGCAGCTCCAGAGAGACAGTAGGAAAAGTTTAAAGTTTGTTTTGTTGTGATTGACACAGGTGGCCATGGACACATTGTAGCTGTATCAATATGGTCGACATTGCACTATTTGGCATCGTAAATCTATTTTCAGGCAATATTCATCCTTGCCTCTTGTACCAGCCTCACTGAGCCACACTGCCAATTTTTTTTCAGATATTAATAACTGATTGTTGTTGACATTGTTTCTGTAAGTGGTTTTGCATGCATATTTGTCTTAGGTGTGGTGGTAATCGATGACCAGCCAGAGGTGACAATTGATGACCCTGCCTTCCTGTTCGAGAACAATGACGGGTTCCAGGAAGTTACCTCCAAGAAGGCCCACAAGACCAAACTTAGACAGGAAGCTGAGCAGCAGAAAAAGACAGAGCAGCAGCAGAGCCAGCAGCAGAAAAAACGTGACAGTGCCAACAAGGTTTGTCCTGAATACTTTAACCATGTTTGATTGGTGTGTTTGTTGAATCCGCATACATCAGTAGTATACCTAGATATTAATATGCTGAAAATGTTTTGACTTGTGGGCATAGCTCAATGAGTGGCTTGGTTAAAAAAGAAAATTGAGCATGGTCTGTTGGCACATTTAAAAGATGAGCTTGCAAATCTAAAATAGTTGTAATTAACCCTCTTCTGTATGCACCTTATTGGTCTTACTCAACACTGAAATCATACAATAAGGGACAGAACTCCGTAATTTTACACCTGCTTATTTAAAACTACATTTAAAAGCAAACTAAAGCAAGAAAAAAATATATATATAAATTGTTTTTATGTTCCGTGAAATTTGTTCTTGCTTTGAAAACATATATGATGATGATGTTTACTGTGCCACTCTATTTTAAAAAAAAAAAATAAAGATGAAATTTCACTTACCAACTTTGTTTTGCGTTGACTCTTACCTTCACTCATCTTCTCATATACACAATTTTCACAAAACAGAACACAAAATATCAGTGCAAGTGTCCTGTATCCACACACACCATGTACCTATGTCACTCAGAACAGGTTTGCCTGCAACAAAATTGATTATTTACATGCCTCTTTACAAAATGAAACACAGTAATAACACACAAAAAAGAAAGAAAATTTATACGTACCTGTCACAGTATCAGGATCATAAACTTTCAGGTCTTCACTGCACAGGCCTTCACTGCAAAAGATTGGCATGAAATTCAGCAAAGCACTGGCCTTTGCAGAGGTGCACGTTGCACAGCACACATCCAAACAGTTTGGACACCCCGCCCACTCTGGGCACATCGACCTTGCTGCTGGCACAGGACACGGTTCTTCTTCTGGCCAGTCATCCTGGTCATGGAATGCTCTGCAGGGTCAGATATGGCTCTCCCAGCAAAGGACATTGGTTGTTGCACTTGCCGCTTGGTGACAACATTGCCTTTGATAAGGTCGTCGTACAGTCCAAGGAATAAGTACAGCGGGTCATGCAGCTTCCGGCAACGAATGCGAGGCATTGTGGTGTGCTCGAAAATGATGAAGGCATTGATGATGGTTGCCTGTATAAAAAACGAGAAGAGGTACCTCCACCACTTTCAACACTGCCGCCCCACACTGTAGTAGCCCCTTTGCTGATCGAAGGAATCCACACCTCCCATGTTGCAGTTGTAGACCAGGATGGGCAGTGGAATCTCCTTTTCAACCCAGGGTCCTGCAACACACACACACACACACAGACACACACACACACACACACATACACACACACGCACACAGAACCAAGACTAATTATAAAAGTCTCAAAATAACAGTAATAATTTGAAATGTGTCAAAATAACAGTTTCATTACTTACAAAATATCTTTGATTAATTTACTGCAGAACAAATGTACAGCAAACTTACCTGCCAAGTCTTTGCCAGGTGCAAATGTAATGTGTTTGCACAAATCAAAATAACTGAATAAAATGAAACACACCTGTGCCCGACTGTCGCAATGCAGTCCCCATCTGTGGTGGAAAGCCTGAAGACAGGACACTGACTGTCCGTTTGTCCTGCCAGGCAGTCGCCAACATCTCACCATCTTGCCGCATCCATGTCTCGCCCGTCTTCATTCTTTGGCTCTTTTTGGTCTTCTGATTGAAGACCAGGTCCTTGGGCCAGCCTTTCCTGTTGACTTGGCATGTCCTACAGGAGTAGGTCTTACGCTGAAGAAGGTCTTTGGTGAGGTCTGGACTGCTTGAGAAATTATCAAAGAAGAAGAAGAAGTTCTTCCCCAGATAATTTCTCCCAACAGTAGTGATGTCGTGATGGCCCAGACCCCCTGCAGATGATAAAACATTCCTTTTTATCAAACCAGCATCCTCTCTCTCTCTCCCTCACACACACACACACGCACACACACATTGCAATATATCTATGCATATGTTTTATGCACAAGCCTCTTTTTTGGACTCGGGCTATACCCACCACACTCGCTCAAATAAAAACAAAGAATAAAAAAAAGAAAAACACAAGCAATCATTTGGGGAAAAAAAAGAAGAAAAAAACACAGGACTTGCCTTTGGCAGTGTGGTCAGTCTTGCCTGTATAGGCATCAAAGTCCAGGAGGTATCCATTTCTTGGGTCACAGCAACACCAGACTTTCACCCCCCAAGGTGTGGGCTTC
>LFLW010570435.1:4840-16544 GCA_001262575.1 Conus tribblei | reverse complement strand
GGGGGGGGGGGGGAGGTGAGACATTAAGTTTTGAGTTTGATATATCAGTGGGCTCACCACATACAACTAAATATCTTATTATATTTCTATCTTTAATGTGCTAACAAAGGATAAATTTATATTTAAAGAAATCAGCACAGAATGTTCATTTATCAGTTGTTGTAATATAGCATGATAATCTAATTCCATATTCATTGTAAAATGTTATCTGTGGTTGTTATTATTATCAAGCGCATGAATTGTCTCCCCTTGAAGGCCTCCTTCCTGGTTAAAGTTACTGTTCAAACGAGCTGCCAAGAAAGCCCTTTGTCATTTGTGGGAATTATCTATCAAATTGTCCCCGTGAGAAGCAAGAAGAGAAGTTTATTTCCCCTACAGAAACAAAAGCGAGCCTGAACAAGCATTTGTGGGAATCCAAAGTGCAAAAAAAAAAACAACACAAGAAAAGGAGAAAAGTGAACCGTTTTGAGTATGTTTTGATGAAGTGAACTTGCTACTAGGGGCGATCACTCTCACTGGTAAAAGTAGGAATGGAGGTGAGGTTAGCTCCCTGCTCTCCCAGTTTTGAAGGGAATCCTGATAATTTGGCAATGTTCCAAGCTAAGTGGGAATAAGGCGTTTGTTTGGACAGGTAATTATGAGAAAAATTGGGATCATGTTTTTATGTAATAAGCATTCTAGGTTTTGTAAAGACTTTGTTCCTTTTTCCTGGTTGTTTTTTGTTTTTGTTTTATGTGTGTTCTGCTTTACTTTTTCCTCATGTAGGTGAACCCTCATTATCCAACTGCAGGCTGAAACTATTCTAGAATTACTAGGCTACATCAGATAGTTCTCTGAACCAGATAAAGCCTGCTTATGACTGTGTTTTTAATCTTCAGTTTCAAAGTAAATTTGAAAAAAAAAAATCCCAACCGTATTCCTCCATTTGTATGCAGCCTCATGCGCAGAATGCAGGTCTTGATCTAGGACTTGTGTGTGACTGCTCCAAATTTCCAGACAAGCCTTTTTCACACCAGAAATTCGCTTTGATCTTGCCGTTTTTTTGCAAAGAATCCGCCAGTTCTCAGGCATCAAGAAGGCATTGTTTGCTGATCACTGTACAAAATTCCCATCCTTTCAGAAAATATTTACTGATGATTCAAAGTCTGAAGATGGAGTGGCTTGTGCAGCCTATTGCCCAAGAGTTCCTTCTCAAATATTATCAAAACATATACCGTGAAATGCTTCTGTTTACTCTGCTGAACTTTCAGCTTTGGTTCTAGCACTGAAGATAATCTCTCAATCTACAAACAAGGACTTTCTGATTTTGTCTGATTCTCAGTCAGCTTTGGAAGCCATAGTTGGCTGTAACCTCCATCATCTCCTGAACTTCTAAACTTTTTTCTTAACTTTTTACCACGTTGAAAGTGGAAGGTCACAACATTGTTCTGGCTCGGGTTCCCGGTCATTTTGGTATAAGGGGAAATGAAATGGCTGAACGTTTGGCCAAGAATGCCACAACAATGAAACTGTCTAGCATATACCCCTACTCAGATTTTAAACCAAAAGTTAATGTTTATGTCAGAGACCTCTGGCAGGAGGGCTGGAATACACAGATGGATTACAAACTTTTCCAGATCTGTCCAAAACTAAAAGAGTTCGTCTCATTTACCTCTGGTGGTTGCAAAGTAGAAATGGTTTTATGCCGTATGCACTCTGGCCATGCATTTTTAACTCATTTCGTACCTTTTAAAGAGTGAAGAAGCTCTGTGGTGCATTCCAAGTCATGTACTACTCATAGTGAAACATTTTTTTTTTTAGAGTGTTGGGACTTGCATGACGTGAGACATAGACATTTTTCAGCAGACTCCATGAAAATCTTGTTCAGAGATGTTCCACCTGATGTGATCTGTGAATTTCTGAAAGAGATTAACATTTTTCATCAGATCTGAGATTTTACAGTGGAAAGATTTTTAACAAAATTTCAGGTGTGTTTTAAGAAGATGTATTTTAAAGAGTTGTGTGAATGAATGACTTCTGAGTTTACTTGAGCGCAGTGACTGCCCTGATATGGCCCTTTGCGGTAGACTGGGCTATAAGCAACATTACCTTACCTTATCTTACCTCCACTGTTCAGGAGAGGTGTTTGTGTTTCTTTACTTGCTCTACCACTCATAGCTCTGTGAAGACTTTTAACAGAGTAAGCAAGAAGACAGAGGGAAAGAGAGAGTGCATGTGTATGTGTGTGAGAGTGTGTGTGTGTGTGTGTGTAAGATGCACATTATGTAAATTTCTTCATTTTGAGGACAATGATCTTTTTGCTTTTTCTCCATGCAGTAACCAAATTGTGCCCAGGGAGTCATTGTTTTTGTTTTTCAGGTTTTAACAGAAACCGTGAGGTTGACCCCCAAACCTATTATGATGTGCTGAGCTGTTTCAAGAGACAACAAAGAAAGGTATGCATACAGTCATGTGTTGACTTGTTTCAAAGTGGATCATTCTCAGCTTCCCATTTACACTAGAAGAGTTCTGTTTGCACTGGGTGGGAGGCCCCATGAAAAGAAATGCAGCGAAGATGTCTGCCAATTCAACATTTTGTCAGTGTGCTAAGAATACATTAGTATTACGACATCTATAACAAGCATAGTCAAGAACTTGCACGTTAATGTTAACTTGATGTGAAGTTAATGCATATTGTCTGTTTTCATTCATCATTGTCAGTGCACCTGTTTTTCCCACCTCACTAATCTGCACATTTATGTCAATCACGAGGAAAATACACAAGCAGTACAGACACATGAAAATGATGTTCACTGTGCTATATTGTAAAGAGGTAAGGGGCGTGCTTAGCTCAGTGGATAAAGTAGATGTCTTGATTGAACGGCTCTGGGTTCCAATCTTGCTTGAGACGGCAACATCAGAGGTTTTCTTTCCAGAG
This sequence comes from Conus tribblei, assembly GCA_001262575.1. Classification (NCBI taxonomy): domain Eukaryota; kingdom Metazoa; phylum Mollusca; class Gastropoda; order Neogastropoda; family Conidae; genus Conus; species Conus tribblei. Next base: position 13,627 of record LFLW010570435.1, on the reverse strand, counting down.
TGACTACCTGTGTAAACTACAAATTCCTCCAAGTCTTTTGGATGAGGTTTCAAACAAAGATCATGCTGGTAAATGACTGCGTCAGGCTTGTTTACCCATGTGATTTCACCATATTTTGTACATGTTTGGTGAAAATATGAAGAATTTGACAAACTAGAAAAAAAAAAAAGAAAAAAAAAAAGTTAAAAAAAGTCTAGAGATGAAGTTCTTGAGTTGTAATTGCACCTGCACCGTTTAACCGTGTTAGAGACTTGAACCAAAGAGTAACAACTCTTGCTAACTTCCACACATGAAAGCATGTCAGACTGTGTCAACTTCTTCGACAACATGCCCTGAAATATCAAAAAAAAAAACTGGCAAGAGAGCATGTCTGTGCAAGAGTATGCTGATGAATCAGGTTTGAAAGTAACTTTTGTCAAACAAAATCTATATTGACTGTAGTTGATGCAAATCAAGTGGCTATTACAGGGGAAAAGCCTCTTTTGTGTGATGAATGCCCACGCAGTCCCCATCCCCCATGCGCTTCAACAGAAATTTGGAACTTTGTGCACATTCTTTGTAGAAAGTATGCTTGTTCTTGTTGAAAAGGACACTAATAGCGGTTTTAGGATAAACAGGTCTGCAGTATTGTATTTCTTTTTTTAATTGCATGCAAATTTAATCCCAGTCCACCCTACCTAGAAGAATAAGCCATCATATGCTCATTGAGGTGGATGACGTAAAGTATGACAACCTAAAAAAAAAAATTATTAAAATCTTAGTCAGAAAAAAAGAAAAGTGATTGGTGTTATGTGTATACAGCATCACCAAAGACACCATGTGGCTGATTGAATAGTGGCATTAAAAACAATCACATGTAGGTAAAACCTCCATCAGTTACAGCTAAGGAATGAAGGAGAAGAAGCAAGGTCAAGTTCACCTCAATGCGCCATATTCAAACATAGTTCAGTTTTGTTTTGTTTTTCCTTGCCCAAGTGGGCAGGTGTGAGATGGTCCTTGTCTTCGGTATATCATAAAACTGCTTGTAGTAGTAAAAGTTCTTTTTCTCATACTTACTTGTTCCAACAAGTGCCAGAAAATAAAAAAAAGGTGACAGGAAGCACACTCACCCTAGATAGGGAGGCATTGATTCCATATGAGAATGTCTTTGTACAGTTCCCCAAGCCTAGATCTTGGTGGCCGCTATGTGTTCTTTACAGTTGTCTCCCATGCTTAGCATGGAGGTGACAGGATTAGTCTGTGCTCTCCCTCAAGAGAATGGTACACAAGCTGACAAGCAAAAGTATGCCTCAAGAAAAGAATTTCTAGAGCCCAAAAGTCATGAAGAGGAGAAGATCTCGTCCAGTTTATGTTGGGATAGTAATGCTTAAAGAGCCTTTCACAAGACCCTTTGAAGTCATACGAAATAAACACAGATGGTTTGGTTTTCATCATACTTTCCTGTTCAAACAAACACTCCAGGCCCACACACACACACACACACACACACATCCATCTAAATATATAGAAAGAAAAGCTGAATATCAGGTTACCAATGTAAAAGACTGAAAGATTTATTTAAACATCTGTGATCTAAAAGAAAATAAAGGAAATATGAATGTGAAACAGTGATATAGCTTGATAGCAAGAGTGGTACAAGAGGAGAGTTACAATTAAAATGACATGTCTACAACCCATTTGCAACTGATTTTGGTGTATGGGGTTTAACTTCTTTTGCAGGATCAAGCAGACCTGATTGCAGAAATTGAACGGGACTCCAGTGTTCACAACACAACCAGACTTTGAAGAAGGAAAAAAGTATAGGCAAAATGAAGATCTCCATCGAACCTTTTGTCAAAAGCTATTGTTGTAAGAAACATATCGAAATAGCGTGGACTGACGGTCGGTTCATTTACAAAGTGTGTTATTGTGCGTGTGTGGTTTAAATTCATTCCATGTCCACAGTGGGAAATCTCCTGTGTTTTGCATACCGCCCTTGTCATGTGAGTTTCTAACCAAGAGCTGAAGGGTGATGTAGGTTGGTTTAGCATCACATCATTGAAAGGATACATTCATCTGAATCACAGCAGCATTATGACTGAGTTGCTCTGTGTGTGTGTGTGTTATGGATGAAGAGTAGGGGTGTTAATATGTATTGAATCCACTTAATTGAAAACCTTCATAATTTTTCTTTAACTTTTGTGACTGGGTTTAGACTAACTTGTTTTTGAACTTAACCATGGCGATGGATATGAAATGAAGCTGTTCACTTTTGTTCATTTTTTGAATTGAACTTTTTTTTTATGTTTGTGTGTTTTCAGCCCCGGTATGGCCTCTGTAGCCAGATGGGCTGTATGCCTACATCGAATCTGCTTTATAAAGATCATGTTTTGTTACCATTGGCCCCTTACCCCTTTCTCTCATTCCCACACGTATCCGCCCTCCACCCGTTTCTGCCTTCTTCCCCAACCTCAGTATATATTTTCCATTGTTACCTTATCCCAGTGAACATAATTTTCTAATGAAATAATGACTAGATTATGAAACAGGAATTCGGGTTATTATTCAGGTTGTGATTTGGATGTACATTGATATAGAAATCCTTTTTGATTGCACTTTTCTTTTTTTTTTTCAAAACACAACAAAATTCGCTAAGCTAGAGTACTGTGTGTTGATTTTGTATAGCTTGGAACAAAGTGATTTTACAAACGGTGGCAGATCCCATGAATTACCAGGTGGTGATAGTTGCTGTGTTCTCCATCCAGGGCAACAGTTTTCCTGTAGGCTTCGTAAGAAGCATATCAGATTCATAATATTGACTGTGAATGATGAAATGGGGTGGGGTCTGTTACCAAATTTTGCGTTGGTGAAGGAGTGTGGATAGACACATTCTCCTTATTTAGAACATACCTTTTCAACGCTTTTCCCCAGAAAATTTTTTCTCCTGCACACTCGCACAAACGCACACAGATACACATACACTCCTGATGTTCTAGAGGCTCACACAGTATAAATCATATCCCAGCTCTCCAGAAAGTCTGTTCTAGTAATTTCCCCTTCCCTTGTCCTCGATTCGACCCTGCCATTTGATTTGGCTTGGCTTTTTGGGGTTTTTTTTTGTTTGTGTGTGTGTGTGTGTGTGTGTGCTTATTCTCTGCTGTCATCCCCTGTTTGTTTGTTTGTTTGTTCATTTTGCTGTCATTCGGTGGCCTTGCACCCGCGGCAATCATTCCGACCCCTCATCTGAAGCCACAGCCCCGCCCACCACAGCTTCAGCACCAGCAGTCACAGGGAGCTGTCAGTGCCAAGTTGTAATGAGACAACTAACCAAAGGAGATCCTCCACTGCTACAAAGTCAGTTCGATGGAGTTCAGTGGTGCCAATGCTCACACAACATACTCAGGACATCACATGCAAAGCCCCTTACTGACGACAGTAATTGTTTAGTTGAGGAGCCAGCATGAGTGAACTCTTCCTCTGGAGAGTACCACCACATCTGTCCAACAACAGTCCCCATGGGTTGACCGACACCAGTAACCCCAACAGAATCAAACCAAGGCCCTAGACGTGGAGGAAATGAAAACTGAGATTACCCTCAAAGCAAGGTATGAAGGGCCACAGAACTCAAGATTTTTTTTTTTTTTTAATGCTGATTGATGACAATGATGAAAGATGATGTTACAGATTTCCATTCTGGTCTAAGATCGCGTGACAGAGCTGTATTCTACGCTGATTTTCACAACATATCCCTGCATTAACCAGGCCCGAGAAACGCAGACGCCTGCAGTGTTGGTCAGAAAATTTTAGCAGCACTCTCAGAGACACATGCATCAAGTAGATGAAACTCGACTGTGTGGCCCCAGTCTTCAAATTCAGCCCATAGCAAACTCAACTCTGGGTAGGAGCCAGTCGGAGCAGAAAAACTCCACAAATGAATGATTCTGATGGGAATAGAACCCACAGCCTCTCAGCTGGGAGTATCATCCAATGTTTGCCCTTGTTGCCCTTTCTTCTGTCTTTGTTCTAGAAAGTCTTTGGCCTTGGTTTCCCTGGTTACAGTCTCTACCTTTTTTTTCTTGTAATCTGGTGACAAGGTAGTGAGACTCTGTGTACTATCCGGAGTGGAAAGTAAGCTGTCCATTCTTCATGTCTGCTAGCTCATATGACTTTTTCTGTGTAATTTTTGTGTGTGTTGTTTTTGCCTTAGAATTACATTTGACTAATTCTGTTTGTTTGTTTTTTTAAATAATTTTTTGTAAATTTGCGGGGGAAAAAAGAGCGAAATGGGTAACGCCTTCAGTTTAGCCTAGTTTTATCTACGTTAAAGATCAGTGAAAGCATGAGAGATTATTCTCAGTATTTGGTCCCAGGTTAATGAAATCAAGAACTATTAGTCTTTGCATTTGGACTCGCTTCAATGGCATGATGAAGGATTATTCTCAGCATTTGGTCCAACTTCATTGAAATCATGAAGGATTATTCTCGGTAATTGATGCAAATTCTGTGTAATCATGACTTTGATGAAATTATGAAGTGTTATTCTCAGCACTTGGTCCCATTCAGTGAAATCATGAAAGAGTATTCTCAGCAGTTTATCACTTTTCAGTGTGATTATGAAGAATTATTCTCAGAGTTTGATCACACTTTGATGAAATTATGAAGGATCATCCTCAGAACTTGTCCATTTCAGTGAAAACATGAAGAATTATGTTCAGCATATGATCCTTGGTTGTATGTATCATAACTTTCACAAGCTTTATATATTTTTGGACTCTGTGTGTATGTGTGTGTATACACGAGTTTTCATGTATGTCAGTTATGTGTGTTCAGTGTGACTGCCTGTTTCTGTTTTCCAATTTATTATATAGAAGACATCATTATATTATTTGATCACAGTCTTGGAGCACAGTCGATAGTATTGTTCATTTTTGTAGTGATTTTTAAACATTTGTTTGCCTGAAATGACAGATATAAGCCCAATCTGCATTCACATATGAAACATCAAAATGAAGATTACCGGATCTCTTACTGATGTGTGTTTTGAACATTGGAAGAAGACGACATAGCAAGTCATGTTGCTTTTTGTCTTTGTACCAAAAAAGTGTGTAAAGTACAAGGTAGAATATATTTTCAAGACTGTCCTTATTGACAAGTTTTTGGTTTCGTAGTGTTGCTTGATACCAGAGAAAACTTAATGTGTAGCATATGTACTGTATTTTGCTGTCTCTCCCCAAAAAGTTTTCTGTATTACTACATATCTGGACTGACATTTTATTGCATGTGATGAGTAGTTTTGAGCATATCTATGTTTGAAGTTTTGCTTATGTTGTATGCATGTTTGGTTTCAGCTTTCATAAAGGAGGGATACATGTGGTTGATTGATTTTGACTTTCTTGATTTTTAACATTGTTTTCCCAGCGTTGAGCAGAAAATCAATTTTTTTTTTAAGCATTTACATTTATTGTGTTCTATGCTTTCACGAACTGTTAATAATTCTGTGGTTTTAGATATTGGTTTTTTTTTAACAAGCTTGGTTAAATGCTGTCAGTTTTTAATTATTCTGATAATGTGTGCATTAGTGTGTGTGTGTGTGCATCTGTGTGTGTGTGAGCTTTTACATTGTCCTTTTGTTTTAGCTACCATAAGGGGTTGGAAAAATGGTACAATGGAAGAGGATATTGCGCGTTTCCTGCCAACCTATCGGTGAAGACATACAACAAGACTTAAAAAGCCTCCTTGCCGTCCTTTCAATGAAAAATTACAATTGAACTTAAAGATGCCAGGTTATGATATAATGAGAACTGTTTGTAGGCGAAAAGAAACTATTCTTGCATCCAATGTTAATTAAGCTTAGTGCAGTGATTGACGGTGGTGAGAGCATAAATCATCTTGAAGTTCAGGTTCGGGGATTGGAAGGTCAAGGTCAGTTCATGACATAATGCTTTTAAAGGAAAAGCTTGAAGGCACAATATGGCTGGAGTCTTTACCCAGTCCTCATCAGATCTGGTGCACTGGCTGATCAGGATTTGTGTATAAACTATAGGAAGTCATGGCCCAGCATGAGAAAGAAGATGAAAAAAAACACTGACTTTGTTATCAAACATGAGTTCTGTTCCCAAGAGATCAGATATGACTGGATTATGAACAATATGGAGGTCAAAAGGTCAGGGCAATCAGATGGTGCCATTTTAGATTGACTGCATAGCTGCTTTGAGTGGTATTTTGTTTTCCGTCCTCCATTGTGCAATTCCTGTTGGTGTCAAGTACTGGGTCTTGAAGGCCTTGTTGCTGTGTGTGCCCAAGAGTTGTGACTACATAGCTGCCTTGAGTGGTACTTTGTTCTTTTTTTCCCTCCTCCATTGTGCAATTCCTGTTGGTGTCAAGTATTAGGTCTTGAAGGCCTTGTTTTTGTGTGTGCCCAAGAGCGTTGCTAATGTAATTTTCATTACATTTGAGCTTTCTTTTTCTCTGTGTGTGTGCATGCGTGCGTATGTGTGTGCATGCATGTGTGTAATCATGACGGATAAATCATGCAGAAGTGTCTTAGCTGTCAGTACTGCTGAATTGTTTTCACTCTCAAGATGTCGGCAGTTTAGTTACTGTGTTATCAACTGATTTGTACATGTTGTCTTCGATGCTTTCTTCTTCGGGATGAGAACTTTTTGTCCCTGACGTATTGACAGCCATGAAATAGCCTGTGTGGTCAGCTTGGCTGTAATGATAAAACTTATAACTTTCTCTAGAAAATCATGTATAAGGAGGGAAGAATGATGAAATCAATAACCATTCAAAAACTGTTAATGCTGCCAACTGCTTTTGTGTTGTTCTGTCATGGGAACAAGAAGGAAAAGAATCAAAAAGAAAAAAGTTTTACTGCAAAATTGATTAAGAATCTTGATTGAATGTTGTCTCATGTCATTTCCATTGTTTATGTATTTTGGGTTATTTGGGGGTTGATATGTTTCCTGTTTTGAAAAGTATGTTTAGGAAGCTGTCTCAATATTTTAAGATTATGATTTTTTTTTTTTTATGGTGGATGCAAGGTGTGAGAGCTCTGTCCAGGGAAATCAGTGTGCTAAAATGTAGACGGGGTTAAAGCAGCAATGTTCAGTATACAAGATATATAGCTGCACTCTTTCGATGTGAGCTTAATAGGTGTAGCGAATAGTACAGTAGCAAAATCCATGGCACCACTGGTTCATAGGCCCTCTGTTGGTGAAAAGAATCTCCTCATCCTTCAATCATGTATGCCTTTTTTTTTTTTTTTAATTTTATAGATTTTTTGACATATTTAGCACAGATTTTATTTTGAAAGAATTTTTGTATGTGTGGTAGAGTGTACAGGCTACACTTTTGGAAAAAAATGTTAAAATCAAGGTTTTGATTACCATTCATTTTTGTTCATCTTAAACAGCTGGAAAAGGAACAGCTGCAGATGTTTGTATCATTTAATCTACCAGGGGACATTGTGATGTTACTGCTAGACTTCCGTTGTAAATATATACACGAAAGGTGTGACAATTATTTCAGTTTGCAAAGAATGATCCAAGTTATGAGAGAACTGCCAGCCTGTTTGTGTGCTCCATTTATAAGTCTTTAAGTTATTTTGCATGAATGTTTGAAAAAGAAAGTTCCTTTTCTGGTCACGTATGCAGATATATTCTAGCACTTGTTAACCTCCCAGCATGAAGAGGACAAACCAAGAACATTAATCACTCTTGAATTTGTGACCTCGCATTCATTGTGGGCCCTTAGCACAGAAGGCAAAGTTGTTGAATGGTTCCGTTTGTGCGTTTTCTGTTAACAGCATACTTTGTTTCTTATGTCTAGAAATGAAGGGTGTGTGTACATGTGCGTGTGTGTGAGTGTGTTTCTGGTGGCTTTGGGATTGAATTTTTTCCTATTCATCCTGATGGGGTTCTAACTGTATTATAATAAATATGGAGAGACGTATTTATGAGGGGACTGTATTGATGGTGTCTTGTAGACATTAACATTCCAAATGTCGGCAGTTCATCCCATTGGATGCCAGAAATTGTGGTTTCCACAAAGTTCACATAGCCAATGAATTCTGATGTATTTTTTGGTCTTGTTTTTATGTTTATAAAGTTTTGAAGAAAAATAGCCTTTTTCATTTATACTTCAAGACTAAAGGGAGTATGTTTCTTCTCCTGTTTTTATGTTAACATATTTCCAGTGGATTAACTGGATTAATTCCAACAGCATTACATGACTGACCAGACGCTTGGTGGGGTCTAGCTGGTTCAGCAAGACATCAGACATAATGAAGATCCAGGTTCAATTCACGCTCAAGACGGCCAGGTGGAGAGCGATTATTTCATCACAGTTAAGACCTGTGCATACTCATTGCTCTCCTGGTTTTCAGGCAAAACTTAACAATTTTGGTTCTGAGCATGAACACCTACATGACAAATTTTGCATGCTTGTTAAATCCCATTCCACCTTTCGGAGAAGAGTAGGCCGTTGTGTGCTGTTGGGGTGGATGACATGTGAATAAACACATAGATTTGTGCCATGATAAGACATCATTAGATGGAATGTTGAGTGAGGGTTGAGAGGGGAGGGGGGGGTCTCTATGGTGGAATTAAAAGCAGTGGCGTATGCAAGAATCTCAGTGATGGGGTACCTTGGAGTTTTCATTTGAGGAACGAAGAGAGAGTGAGAAGGGGGTACTTAGTTACCCCCAAAATTCAGATGACCCGAAAAAGATGTTTGTTCCTTCAGTGTGAGCAGTGTACTCCATTGTGAAATGCTAGTTTATAGTGTAGTATTTGTACTGAGTTTGAA
>LFLW010552386.1:0-12290 GCA_001262575.1 Conus tribblei | reverse complement strand
GGGGGGGGGGGGGGGGATCCTTTAAGCCAACCCAAGAGGAGAACTTTAGGACTTTTTTTTATCCAAAAAAAATTTTTAGCCAGTAGGTCAGGTTATGGAGGATGTTAATCTCATCCTAGTTGAGTCAAGGAAGACTGAGGAGGGGGGTGGGTGGGGCAATGGATAATTTTGCAAGTATCTGTGCTAAGTGCTGTCTTGTTTGATAGTCCGACTGTGCAGTAAATGAACACATCAAGTTCCCGTAACAATGCATTCCAGGTTTTCAGCTGTTGTAGGATCAACAAAAGCAGCGATTTACCCATGCTAGAATACACAATGCCAGAAGAAGGTAAAAACTGTCTTGATTTGGAAAAAAATGACAATGTTCTTCAAAAGTAATATTTTGTATCTGTTGGATGTAATCCCAGTCAGAAACTTTCTTTTTAATTCACATGTAGTTTCAAAAATCACAGTCACCGAGTCAGTCCTGAGTGAGCTATAAGCTCATAGGATGCAACTAGACTGCACAGTTGATGAAGTCTTCCACTTCAAAGAGCTGCAGTGTTATGAATGTTGTTCAAAGTTTCTGGCTGGTGCTGCAGTATTTGCATATCTTGGGCTCTGTTGGCTCTAAGGTGTTTATTGAGTAAAGGCCTTAGGTTACATACACCCTTTGTAATAAACCATAATCTCGCATTGGAATTTATCTCCTTAGCTTCATCAGTCCCTAGAAACCTCATGTTTGCTGATTGTTGTAAATCTAAAAGGAAAATGTCCCAAATTCTGGTGCCATTTTCTAAGGACATAAGAATGGGAAATAATTGTTGGCTTAGTAGCCAGGCAGTTGTCCAGTGCTGTATTACAATAATATACAGCAGTGAATATTGCAATATACAGCAGTGAATGTAAGGTGCATAAAGTACATACACTGTAACCTTGCGCTCCGTTGAAATGTCAGATCTTGACATTGAAAGGGTCACAAACTTGTGATGAAGAAAAGCTTCTACAGTTATGCAGGATTTTTTTCTCTCTGGTTAAGGGTTGTCATGTATTCAGTTGTCCTTGGAAGACAGTTATGTTTTGTTTCCACTTTGGACTAGATGGCATTTGTTCATATGGTTTTAAATATTCATTCCTTTTTGGCTCTTCTTCTACTTATGTTTATGGAACATTTATTTGTACTGAGAAGTTGTTTCAACTGTTTATAATACTTTGCTTGCTTTATTATTATCTTTAAGTACAAAATGTGCATGTACAGGCAAAGTTTAAAAGGGCAGTGTATTGAGCATTTACTTTTTTTTCATGGAACTGACATCAGCAGATATTTTTGAATAGCCTTTCATATATCTCAATAGAAAAGAATGCATTACAATAAATGATTGGTCATTTTAAACACCAAAGCTAGTCTTTTCTGCCGTCGGTGTCATTTATTGAGTCCTGCTAACTGCAGTGTTTTGAACATCGCATGACATGCTAAGCATCAGAATGCTAGGTTGCTACACTGATAACAAAAGTGCAACATTGGAAAATAAAAAAAACATGCCATGGTTTTTGTTTTAACTTGATACCAATCGATAATGAAAAATAACCAACTTCAGGAAAGATCAAGGGAAGACAACTGGGGTTCCAAATTGTAACGTTATTTAATCACAGTTATTCATAGGCTCATAGGAGTTTTCTTTTCATGACACATGATCAGACCCAGGCTGTCAAAACTTAAATTATATTTCCCCATTTCTCTTCATGGGCATAATCTATTGTTATCCTCTTTGGTTCATATTGATTTGTCCAAAATCATATTGTATGGGCTAAACAAGTAGCCTATGATGAACTTGAAGCGAAACAAAGAAAAGTCAACCTTGCACTGTTGAAACATACTTGACAGAACACTCATGCATCAAAAAAATCAAGGATTGATGCAAACCAGTTTTCTGCAGTGTGTACTGACTGCCTTTCAAGGTGTTGTATGGTGGTTTGATAGCTGTGATCCAACATGTGAAGTGTTTGTTCAATGTTGGTGGTGCTATCCTCAAATACCAATTTGATATGCTCAAATAATAAAGATGCTTTTTTCAAGGCTGGCTTGGGGTTAGCAGGTCTGACTTTTTAGTTCCAATTCATTTTTTGAGTTCAATGGTAATTCGCAAATGTCCTTTATTTTGGGGCTTGGCTGATGTATGGTTAGGTGTTTCTTACATACTTCATCTGATAATATGAAAAAATACATTGGGGTGTAACATTAGAAGCATTACTTACAACTAGATGTCAACACTTCAGATTTTTTAGAAAGTATACATTGTCTTAATTCAGTGTTTTTGCAAGTGTTGTTTGATGTCCACTCTTCACTATCAGTTGAATTTGGAATAGGAACTTGGTGAAGGAGCTTGATGGGGGGCAGAAAGGAGGAGGGATGGGAATGCAGAGCGGTCCAGTTAGTTGTGTTCACAGGGTGGTTTTATATGATCATGTGATGTATGTGCTATCTCTTGTGTATTAACTCATGTTCTCACACATGTGCCTGGGTGTATGCACTGTATACAAGCTTGTGGTTGTATATGAAGATAGGAAGAAGCCCTTTTTAAAACTTCATCACAGAAATTTATAAGGATTGTTGGTGACATATGACATATTTGTGTTACATGACATATTTGTGTTACTCTGCAGAACTTTACTCTACAGAACTTCACACGATTCTAGTGAACGACTCAATCATTCCTTTATCTTTTGCCTCCTTTGTTTTCGTGAGTTGATGACATACAGTTGTCTCAGTTCAGTGGCATAACTTAACATGGCATCTGACATGGCATCATGTTGTTTGTTGTAAGACTGTGATGCCTTGTTCCCTCACCTTCCCTTTGCTCCCAACCATTCTGTCATCTTGGACATGTTTATTCAGGCATGTAAATTATACTAGCACCACTATCAAGGTGAAATGATGTTGTAACAACATTAATAAGCACATGTTCTTTGTCTTTCTCTTTTTCTTTTTTGCAACTCATGTGCAGTGCAATATAAACTCAGCAGCAGCAAGCAGTTGGAGAGGCAACATCATTGTCATCCTGAGCAAAATTATTCAAACAGTGAATGGCTTTCTTTTGTTCTTTTAGCACGTTTTTTTTTTCAAAACAACCTTATGGCACTTTTGATAATAGGCTGGACAGTGTTTCACTGGGTCAATGTTGATGCCTGTAGTACTTAAAGATTTACCAAATCTTGCCAGCTTTTACTGGTCGTTCTCCTCTTGGTTACAGCTTGTGTGTCTTGTTACTGTACTAACATTGATGTCTTCAGTTTCAGCTGCTGTTATTGTGGATCTACAGATGTCAGTATACTTTGCCAAAAACAGTTCTTTCCCTCAAAGGAGTTTCTGTTCGACTCATCATCAGGAGTGCTGGTGACCAAGTTGGTCACCATTATCTGCTGACTGTAACCTGTGTTTGAAATTTTGCCAGAACTTTGCTGATGTGGTCTCTGTTTGCAGCTTCTGCTAACAGTGAAGGTTCACACAGTTCTGCTGCCTTTTCCTATGCTGAAGGACTGCAGCTCTGAATTGGCTGCTCCCTCTGATTGCCTTGGCGCAGTCTCTTAATTCTGCCTGTCTTCCTCCTTGCATCTGTCTAAAACAGGGAAACATATTCAGGCAGGTCAGAGACAGCAGTGACTTGGTGTGGTTGCCATTCCTGGATGTCCTGAACAGTGGACTGTGTGGTGCTGTGACTGTGTACACGAGGCGGTTGTGAAAGCATCATAACAATGATGTGAAGCAAGATTATATCGGAAACCCATCAATGGTCATTTTTTTTTGTTCAGTTCATGTTATGAAGGCCACTTGAATTTTCATGGCCATGTATATGAATTCAATGTGAAAGAGATGATGCGTATCATGGTTAAACACCATTCTGACTGGTTCGCTCCCACTTGTTCCTCACTGTCTGACTTGTGGTGGGATGAATGAAAGCAAAGCCAGTATACATCTTGAATACCTGCCTGCCTATTTGGTACTGCTGTGAGTCTGCCATCAGACATGAGTTTGAATCTCAGCAGCGACCAATGCAAACATTGCCATTTTTGCTGCACATTTTTAAAATGTTGTTGGTCTCATGGTGTTTTTGCAGTTGAAGATAGGTCCTCAACCATAACTGTCCGGATCCCTGCCTACCATAACATCTTTGGTGACTGTTGACATTGAACCATAATATAACTAAAGTGCGCCTCTCTTCAGCCCATTGTCATTGTAGCTATTCACGAACTGCCCTGCCAGCTGTGTCCTTCCTGACTCTGGCATGTTGTAGCCAGCCTGAGACCAGAGGTGGGGAGAGTGGCTCGAGAGGCAGGGTCACAGGATGGTCCAGTGAAACAGACAGCGGTTGTGCGGGATTCGAACACTGTGTCAGGACTGTCATGTGCCTCCCTGGTATCCCCACAGTGATGCATGTCCCTTGTATCGTCCACGGTGGGGTAGGGAGGACAGAGAGCCGCTGGATGCTACGTGAAGGGAGATGTTCCAATGCAGGAGCAGTGGGTGCCTCTGAGGGTGGGGATGAGGGGTGCAGGAAACTGGTACACCATGTAAACCCCCACCACTGCTAGTTTAACGGACCAGTCTCGTCTGAGGCGAGAGCTCATATCTTAACACATCCACCATATGATATATCTTGTTTTGCATGTAGCATGTCATAGGTTCTGTTTCGCTTCAGCGGATTAACACACATAGACATGTTGAAGAGCAGTAAGATTTGATATTTAGACTAGAGAGATATTGACTAGATAAGATAGTGATGGGAAGGCAGCCAAGTTTGCAGAGTGAGACAATGGAAGTGCATGCACTATTTCCTGCTGCTGGAGGTATACTTTGCTGCTGGAGGTATACTTTGGGAAGAGGAATACCTGTGGCCTCACTGAAGGACAGGGGCTGGTTGACACCTGGTAAGTGTAGTGCCAAAGCTAGGACAGTCCCAGCTAATAGGGCTGTTGTAAGTCAATCCTTAAATCATGCTACAAGGTGGATGAATATTTCCTGCTTCACCTCCCTTTATCTGTGAGTCAGTGGCATCAAGTTAGTCTCTGTAAATTGTGACAATCTAGCTCCTCAGAATGATGTTTGCTTCTGGTGAATGGTGCTTGCAAGATGTAGTCAGCCAGTTTTCCCATATACTGGTGTATGTACCGTTTATGTTCTTTGCAGTCAGCAGAACTTTAATTAGAATTAATCGGGCATGTTCATCGTAAAAATTAATTGATTGGTTTAAATGAGTGTTTCTTTTTCTTTTTTTTTTAAATTTTACTCTGCTTTTAGAAATTGTATCAATTATATCCATATGGATAACCAGTTGAATACATTTTTTTTTCTCATTTGAATCAAGCTGAAAGCAATAACAAAAAAACCCTAAAAATTTTATCTCCAAACTCCCATGCAAAAGTTAGAAAAATAGATTTCGAAATCTGTTTTCTCTTTCTCTGAAAATCAGGCAACAGCTATGGTCCCCAAGAAAAATGAGAGAAAATAAANTTTTTTTCTCATTTGAATCAAGCTGAAAGCAATAACAAAAAAACCTAAAAATTTTATCTCCAAACTCCCATGCAAAAGTTAGAAAAATAGATTTAGAAATCTGTTTTCTCTTTCTCTGAAAATCAGGCAACAGCTATGGTCCCCAAGAAAAATGAGAGAAAATAAGTTCCCAACAAAGAATCAATCACTGCATCACATAGAACAAAGTTATGCAACATTATTGCCATAAGAGTGCAAGGAAAAAGCAAATAGATCTGTCTTTTTGTGATGCACCAAAATTGGAGATCATTATAATGTTGAGTGGAAAATTGAGTGATGAGTGTGCATTTGAAATATGTGACAATGTTCTGCTAATTACAATGTTTCTGGGAATGAAAAAAGATGCTTGCATGTATTCATTGGCCAGAGAGACTGTCTTGTGTGGAATGAAAAGTGAGGTGTGAATAATAATACATAAATATGCATACATTTGCATACACACACACACACACACACACACACACATGCATACACGTCAAGCAAAAATATACACATGCATTTTGTCTCTCATTTCCTCACATATACAGTTACACGTGTACACAAACTAGTGTGAGCGCATGATCATGCGCATGCACACACACACACACACACACTACTCAGCACACAAAAAACAAATGCACATGAAAATGTATGTGCGCAGCACACATCATCCTTGAAGCCTTTTATTTCACAGCGTATTGTCAGTCTGTAAGCTGCCTGTTGTGTGTGGTCATGTCTTCCATGTCCTCTCAGTAACACTACACCCATACCGCTCATTCCAACTTGTACATATACAGCTACACACAGGATCATCATGTTGCAGCCTCAGCACTGAAGGTCTGCAATGAGCTGTCAGTAACAGCAGGTCATCATGAGACAACCCGGAAAGTCTTGCCGCCTTTTGTTTTTTTAAGTGTGGATGGATGGATTCTCATTCATCATGTCCCATAAAGGACGCTATTCACCTTTCACGCATTCTGGCCAACCCACACACAGCTACTGCCAATTATCCTGCCAAAGGCTTTGCTTCAGCGGTTCACAGGAAACAATCTACACTGGGTCATTTAGAGGTAATCCACCTGAGGAGAAACTGCACTGCTGATGAATCACTCAAGTGGTAGTAAGTGGTACCTGCTCTGATCCAACATACCCAGGGCACCTGCAACTGAACCCCATATTGACAGCAATAATGGCGATTTTTTATTATTCACATATATAGCTACTGTGACTGAGCATCGATGCTCCGGCACTCCAGAGGACATTTCTATGTCCTTCCAGTAGCAGTCCCAGTGAACTTTTCAGAGCTGACAACTTTGACGCAAATTCACCATAGATAAGGACATGAGAAAGAGGTGAAGCTTGAGGTCACCAGGACATGGCAGGAAACGCCGCTGCATTGAAAACCCTTTTATGATGGTAGGTGAAGATGAATCCATGCAGACTTTATGGAAAGGCTGAATTCCACACTTCCTTCCATGGTACATCCCGGCCTGAGAGATACTGACATCTGCAGTTTTGATAAGGAAATTTTAAGTAATGCTCTTCTTAAATGGAGGAAACTTGATTTTGTGCTTCCTATCTTTCCATTTAATTCCTAAGCACTTGCAACTTGGGCTAGAAGTATAAAGAAAATCCCACTGCGAATGCCTTTGATGGAACTACACCGTATCAAACTGACTGCTGCTTTTGTTCATTCATTGAAGTCTGTGACAGCTGTTCAACAGTATTATGCCCCATCAGGTAGTTTTCTTTGGAGTGACCTTTGTTTAAAATTTGCTTAAATGCTTTGGGAACTACAGAGGACAGTGGAGATCTCTGACTCATGAATACTGCACCGTTAGAAACAATCGCTATAAAGTCGTCATAAGGTAACCCACCAGAGCAGACACTGTTCTGTAACAGAGGCATTCAGATAGTGTACAGTGGTGATTTTTCTGATCCAACATATGCAGGACATCATCTAAGCCTACTTCTCATCATATTTATTGCTTTGTCGCTGCGCCAGATTCAATGAGTGTTCACTGCCAATCCAGTGGGTGCATGACTCGGTCATAGAGAAGCTTGCATATATCGAAGACTCTGTAATGACTTGAAATTCGTAGACTCCATGAAAAAAAAACTTGAAAGTTGGGAATATTTTTCAAGGGGCAGGAAACTTGTTGAAATAAAAAAATGGTGAATCTGTAAATAAATCTCTGCAAGAATAGTGCAACAAATCACAGAAAGTACATAACACAAATTGAACTAAAGGTTTCAAATTTGTTTTTGATTTGAAATGAAAATTGCCAAATTTGTAGAGACTTTGTTTGGTAAAAAGGCAACAGAAAGGAGACTTGTCATCTCCTATGAACCAAAGAAAATCGTTTTGTCATTCTTTCACAAGGTGTGTGTAGAAGCTTCGCACCAATGCGACAGTTCATGAGGGAAGATTACACTTCTGTAAATTCTCCGAGGATTTTTTTTTCAGTGTCAGTGTTTGTTGATAGTGATGGGGTATGCCGGCTGTGTTGGTGAGAACGAAGACAGGAAATTTGCTTGACATATGTCTCATTTGTGAAAATCTTAATATGTCGCACAGCATCAGAACCATCATAATGATGACAGCAGACGCTTCATTATGATAGAACAAGAAGACAGTGGGTCAGATTGTTCGTAGCAGGTACTTATGCAACAAGATAAAAACCTTGAAACTTTTCTGTTTTATATAACACTCAGCCTGTTGGGCGTCGGCAATGAGCAGCTCTGGTAGTTACCTCTAGTTTCACCACCAAATACAGATAGCCGCTTTCAAGGTCATACTCTGGCCCATCAGGTTCAAGCTCTTTCACATCTGCTATATAGTGTGAGCTTATCTAATCTTCAGCGGACATTTTACAACAACATTTTCTGGACATAACAAATCAAGTAATAGCTGCAGAGAATTCACATCAGAACGTCTTGTCAGCAAATGTTGCTCATTTTCCCCACTAAAATCAACACTTAAGTGTATCGAAAGTAAGACTAAGTGCCAATGAATGGAACGTATGACAAGGTACTATACTTTTCCATTTCTGATGTGACCATTATGACCGAGTGCAAAATAAATTTTCTACATGGCATAACATGGTAACTGGTAAGAATTCTAGACGCAGATATGCAGACAATTTGATAATTGTATGACCAAAGGTTACGAGAGATTAAAATAGAAAAAAAGCAAAACAACAAGTTTTTTTTTTCAAGAGAAAAGAAGCCTCCTCCATATCATTTTCTGATCAATAGGTATTGCCATGCACAGATAATGACAAGCATGTCGTGTTTATAATACAAATTATCAAAGAAGGGTGCATAAAAACATTAAAGGACGATGCATAACAATTTCTAGATACCAAAATTTGGAAGCAATATTCCTCCCTCAGTGTCTTCTATGTCTGATTTCTGTGCAAGAGAAGAGTTCCAAAAAGTGTGTGTGTGTGTGAAATGTAGTGCGTAAAAATAATTTTTAACAAAATGGTTTACTGAATTTCACACGATGGTCTCTAATAAGTCATGTTGCATTTATTCAATGACAACATATTACTCATAGTTCGGATGGTTTCTTTTTCTTCTCTGCCTTGACTCTGTGTGTCTGGGCGTCAAACTGAAGAGCTGTTCACCATGTTCCTCCAGGTCTCTTGGCTATGCGTCAAGTTCTTTAGACAGTAGTGACTGTGCTGACACGATATTCAAGTGCACCAGTCATGATGCATTCAAAGGATAATGATGTTGAGGAAGTGTGGGAGATCTAAGGCAGGCCCGACAAACTCCATCTAAAGTATGGAACCCATTCTCATAGCACTGTGTGTGAATACTGCACTGTTTGTTTTTGCGGCAGTTGCTGGATGGTGTCGATCAGTTTTTCCTTGTTGTTAGATTTCTTCATTGTGGCCCATTTTGCTTCCTGTCAAACACTATCAAACGCTTTCTTTATGTCCATGAAGGCAGGGTCGGATTCCCTCTCGTATTGAAAACGCTCTTCGTAAAGGGTATGCTGGTTAAAGTTCTGTTCGATGATACTTTTGCTTTTGCAGAGTCCAACCTATTTTTCAGCAGTGATTGTGTCTCTTTCTTGGCTTAGCTTGTCAAACTAACGGTGCGGTAAGTCTGGCAGTGTTGGAAATTCCCTTTGTTAGGAGGGGTGATGGTTAGTAACTAAGTCCATGGCCTGAACCACTCTCCAGTATGACAGTTAGGATATTAGTCACTCCCACTCCGCAGTGTTCTCAATGCCCGCAGCCTTATCATATTTCAGTGGCTTCACTGCAGTTACAATTTCACATAGCATTGAAAGATCATCATTTGATGAATCCTGCGCTGTTAACTTAGCTGGATCTTATTTGTTCTATTTGTTGTAGAGTTCGGAGCAATATTCAATCTACCTTTTTTTATGATGCCTTCTTTCAGTGTAATACAGTTGCCAATTTTGCCTTGAATGGTAGTAATTTCACTGCGTTTCGATTTGGTCAGTCTTTTACAGTCTTAGGGGTTTTCTTTGTGAGGCTGTTGTCCAGGTTTTCTCAGTGTGCTTCCATTTATGTTCAATTCAGCATTCTTTTATATTCTTCCTTTCTTGACACAGATCCTCTTTTTACAGCGCTGTGTTTTTACCTTTCTTTACTCTTCTTGTGCGCCTTTAATCTCCTAATTCACACATTTCCAAGATATGGCTTTTGATGCATGGCTCGGATTTCCATCAGTCTGTTCCTAGAACTTCTGTCGCTGCCTCAGAGTCAGTCATCACTAACTGTAAGGGTTTAGGAGTCCTCTTGAAGCAGTAGGCCTACATGTGGAGAGAATTTCCTCCTATGTGCACTTGGAATCAGTGAAGGCAGACTTATAATTTGTCAAGACTGAATCTGAGACGGCTGCTTTCACTTTTTTTTTTCAACCGTACGTAAAGTTCGTCACAAAAATATTATGCTCATTATCAATGTCTGCTCTTTCAAATGCTCTCGTATTAACCCTATTGATGAAACACACCTATTCGGTTCTTCTCAAGAGTATGGTCTATCGGGCTGTTTTATACTGACCATTTGTGTCCATCGCCATGATGTTTTATACTTACTTAACTGGTGGTATCATTAGGCCTACAGTACGGGTCGCAGATGTACCTCCAGTCTTGTTAGGCATTTGTACCTACCTTGGCGTTCCATCCATTCCAAACAATGAAGATGTCTTTCTCATCAACTTTGTTGATGACCATTTGATGCTGAGTGCAGTTGATTACCATTAGATTAGCCAGATGCAGGAGCATGTATTTGCACTACCGTGATGGTGAATGATTTCGCTCGCGTGTGGGTGGTCACGATCCAGCTGAAAAAAGGGCAGCATATCCCAGTACAGTCAGTGCACTCCTGGTGTTCATTTTTCTTTGAATATTTTAAGGCCATATAGGATTTTAAACGTCTGCATTATCATGTTACTAATTGCTCTATCATCATTTGAACTGCGTAATTTAGTTAATTTTAACATTTCCTAGTAACTTCTCAATAGATAATGGAAAAACAGAATGTGTACAAACTTTACATTTTTATATCATTTTTTAAAAAAGATGATGTGAGAAAATGGTACCAGAGGATTACACACACGCACACACACACACACACACACACACACAGAAAGAGAAAGAGAGACAGAGCGAGAGAGAGAGAGAGAGAGAGACAGAGAGAAGAAATCTGGCATCACTTCACTTTTCAGTAAGTGCATCACACTTCCATTTATTTCTTAAAATCCAACAAAGCTGAGAGGTTAAACAGAATTCACTTTTTGACAAAAGTGTAAATTATTATCAGAGAAATGACTTTCAGTCTATATTCACACTTTAAATACGCCTTTTTTCCCCAGTTTCCAGTGGAATTTTTAGAATACTTATTATCAGATACATGAACTGCAAAATGGATATTTCTGCTACTCAATACCGTTTTTAAAACTGCTTATAAGCAGATTCAGTGCCTGATATCGCATACATTATTCTGGTGCGTACATTTGTGTGACATCTATTCTCTGACTGATAAATAGTTTGTATATTTCCAATTTTGTTTGCATATTTCGCCCTTGGAAAGTCATTCAAAGTTCCAGCTATGAGGAATATATGTGAACCTATGGAAACTGGTTCCAGTCTGAGATTTCATGATATTTTTCTGGGCTGTATATTTGGAACTTGAATTCTTTTTCAAAATCTACATCTTGGAATTAACATGGCCTTAAGTATATTTGCAAATGTTCCATCAGTTAAAATAAATGAGTAAAACTCTCAAACTGCACCTGTGGAGTGGACAAAACTTGACAATTGCACAGTCTTATTGAATCAAAAGGCCGCTGGGATTTTAAAAAAAAACACTGTAATGAAAACATATAGAAAAAACAACAACAGAAAAAACTTCCTGTCAGGATTGTCTTCAATCTGTGTAAAATTCTTTTGCTTTTAGTGAAAATTTGGTCACAAAATTACCAAACTTGTCTTTCTTCCAACAATGCTCTATTCTGACTTCTGTTCATAAATCTCCCTTTTTTGCTGACCTTCAAACTGTTGAAAATCTGGAATGTTTTGATTCTGGCGTCTAGTGTTCGTCCAGTCTATATCAGCAATCAAAATGAATCATCATGAAACTCTCCTCTTTTCCCCTCCTACACCATCCTCCTTACTCCTCTGTGGCTTGTTGAAGAATTTTTGGATAGAAAGCAGCTCAGGCTCCTCCCAGGCTGATCAAAATGTTCCCCTCTTCCGTCTGTCCTTTTCTTTCTTTCTTTTTTGTCTACTTTTTTTTTT
>LFLW010550040.1:625-13445 GCA_001262575.1 Conus tribblei | reverse complement strand
TTTTTTTTTCTTTTTTCTTTCTTTTTTTTATTTACACAATATCAAATGAAATAGTATTTGGGAAAAAAGTCCATAAATACATTCTAAGAAAAATTGAATTCGTTTTTTACGCTGTTACCAGGTTTAATTAAGATCCCCAGAAAGGCATTGTAGAAGACGCAACAAAAAAGATGTTTCTCTGTTATAATGACTTTTTTTCTAATCATTTGAGCGGAAATGTCATAGAAGGAAGATGAGCCAAAGATGTACTTGGAGACAGTAAATGAACTCCCTTGATGTTTTAGAATATCCCCCATGTCAATGGACTGTGCTCTCCAAAGCAGAATAACAGCACAGAAAGGCGATGTATGTCCTTCACCAGGTGTACGAGAAGTCCCCGGAGACCTGGGACCAGTGTGGTGCTTTGCTGTGGCTGTGCTGGGACTTCATCAAGGACTACACCCACTGGATTTGGAAACACGTCTTGCACTGGGTCCTCCTGACGCAGCACTGGCTTCAGGACCATGTCTTTCCGTCAGTACCCACGTAATGAACTTTTTTCCCTTCATTCGGGGTCTTGCCTCTTGCTGACCTTTCTCTTTACCCAGGCTTGTCTTATTTCCGCCTCCTTGTCTGCGGTTTCATCTTTTGTCGCTTGGCTTGGCTTTGAGATGTTAGTGTTGTTTTATATGCACACATTTTGTGTGTGCATAGGGAAGGGAAAAGTGTGTGTTTGTCTTGCTAAGTTGAATTTATTTTTGCACGCTGGTTTTGGAATGGCGTGGGTGCAAATGCAGAAAAGTCCCCAGTCCTGAACTTGTGTTCGTTCTGCAGATCCTGAAATTGAGTTGTGGTCCTGTAGTAATCGTGCAAATTATTATGAAACAAAACACGTGAAATTGTTTGGGGCTTATCATAGATATGTCACTGTTACTCATTTCAAAATTTTACGCATTTGTAAGCTTACTAAAAACAACAATAACAACGAAAAGAAAGGCAGAAGATCCATTTCACCTTTTCATCTCACATGACCAGTGTGTCATGTCTTACCACCGTTGCTAATCCCAAGGGTATGAGGAAGTGTGGTGAAATGCAAAAGTCAGCACTGTGCTATCTTTGGTTCACAGATATAGTCTGTGCCAGTCAAAACAGGTTAGTTCCACCTTGGTAATGGCATGATAGTGTCAAAAATCAAGGGCAGTAAAAGGAAAGAGGGGGTGTGTGTGGGTGAGGAAAGTGTTGTGGGTTGGGGATTTTGGAAAATGGAGGACAGGTTCTCTGTAGATGGCAAGAGCATACAGCCAGTGTTCAAAGCAAGGCAGTCTCCCTTCTGACGGATAACGCATTTTAGAGCCAGCTTATTCCAAATGTTCAGTGTTGTCTTGCACCTGTGTATGCTATGTTTTATATTTTACTCGATGCTTCTATCTCAGATTTTTCCCATATTTAGTGATCCTGTTGAATTTTTGTTTAAACCCACCACCATGATAACTCGAGCTGTTCTTGAGAAAGCAAGTATGTAGGGCTGTTTGATCTGCTGCTTTTATGTGGCTTCACTTTTTGATGTACCATGAATGGTAAATTCTTACTTTACTGTATTTGGTTGCTTCGCTGTATTCAAAGATATAGCCATATGTAGCCAATCTTTGGTCTGTATTTTGTATGATGTGTCTGTATATCTGCTTGTCAAGTTGGTAAAAACTGCATTAAATGATTTTGTCATGATAAAATCTTATAAGTTCATACGTGTAGCAATATGTGCACAAAAAGTCATCTAACATTTCTTTTACTAGTACATGAAGCAGTGATTGAAAAAATCAGGGTTTTTGTGGGTTTTTTTTTTATTTTTTTTTTAAAGACATTTCGGTTTGAATATTACTGAAAGTTTTTCTAAAATGTAAATCACAGCTTTACCATCTTTATCTGTTGGTGATATTTTCACTCAGGGGATGGCTGGAAAGGTCTTATCAGTATTTATCATTCTGCCAAGATTTGTTCTGCTGATGCAATAATTGGTGAGAAAAAAAACAACACTTCAAGTGTCTTTATCTCTTGGGTCTGACTGAAGCTGGGATATCACATGAAACTAAGCGCAGAGTATAGATCTATCTTGTAGTCTCAAACCAGAAAATTTTCAGCAGCATTTTCATCCTCATCCGTCTGCATAGAAAAAAGGCTCAGATTCTGTGGCCCTTCATAGTGTGCTCTCATGGCGACTTCAATTTTGATTTTTTTTTCTCCACATCTATGCTGTGTGTGAATTAGTGTCAATGTCATCTGTACTGGTAAGTTTATGGGGACTGTCACTGGACAGATAAGATAGCGCCTTCCTGAGGTGAATGCCCACTCACGCTCATTCCATGACTAAGCAATTATTGTGGTCAGTTGGGGGATTTATAGGTGGTGTCCTGCATATATTGGATCAGAACAGGCACCACTGAACACTACTGAAGTGACTCGACAACAGTGCAGTGTCTGATGGATTTCCCTGTGAAGACCTGACATGGACTCTTCATGTGGTTTGCCAGTGCCAGAGCTATGACTGGACAAGCAGGAGTGTAACTTTGGATGGGGAGCTGGAATGAGCAGTATGGTGATGAGTGCCACTCGAATGGCATAGAACGTGAGATTAGGGGACAAAAAAAATTGCTTTTGCCAAATTGTCTGGAAATTGGAAAATACCTGGATAAAATCTTGCCAATCCTGAAAGGACCCAAAGGCCAATCTCCCTGACCTTAAAACAGGCACAACAATTTTTCAGCTCCAGATATTGCCTTTGCATATGTATGTAACAGGGCTGAACAAGTCTTCTAGAATGAACTGAAAATCTGCAAAAGAAAATGTATTTTGGTTGTCTGGATTGTGAGTGTTTGAGTATTTTCTGGTAACCAGGATTTTGTTTGTTGCACTTTCAAGTTAAAAAAAAAAATAAAAGAGCAAAAACCAGTGCACTCTCCATGTGTTGTTCATCCTCTGTTATTATTGTAAAGGTGTAGTGTCACACAAGTAAAATAAATTTCATGAAAACTTGTGACTTTTCCTGTCATTAAGTAAACTGAGGTTCAAAATCTTAGAAACATTATTAAATCCTTTGGTGAAACATTGCTGCTATTACAAGAAACTCTTTAGTCTGGAAGTTACAAGAACCTTCAGACTTCCTGTCAAGCCATGGGACTGTTGAATCTTGCATAACAGTAAATACCTTGAGAGAAGAAAGCAAAAGGAAAAGAAGGGGTGAAATACATGAGATTAACCTCTAGTAATGTCAAAATCATGAAACAAAGTGGAATAAAACCATTCAAAATCTCTGGAAATGGAAATGACTGAATAAAACAGATCTCCCACACGCACCAAGTAAAATCTGAAATTGATGAAATGGGCATGCTCCTCCTTTGTTGGAAAGAAAAATCAAAACTAGCTTCAAAAATGTAGTCTGACGCAGATCTGAGCTACAGCATGAAGCTTTAAGGGGCTACAACAACAACTTGGTCCAGTACAAAACATAGAGCTCGTTCTTTTTTTCTTAGCTCAACACTATTTACCTTACCCGTTTTGAACGTCATTGATTAACAGTAGCACAAAACGATAATATCCTTTTAAACCTTTTTTAGGTTGCAGTTAAATGAAGTTACACACAATTACTCTTTATGTGCTGAGCTTATATCTAAATGAGGTAAGAGCTGCCTAATAAGTTGCCAGATAATGGTATCAGGATCACATCTCGTGATAATTATCAGGTTTACTATGATGGCCACATTTCGATTTCAGCAATAGCCACTCGTGAACTTGTGAGGTTTGATATGTTCTTTATGGTCAATTAAAATTTTTTTTTTTTTTATCTTCAATCAAGTCATGGAGGTAATGACTTTTTCACATGTATTTTTGTCTGGTTTCAGGAGCAATTTTTCGACGGATCGTCTGCAAGAAACAGCGCTCTGGAGCGTGCAACAGATGCATAATTATACCTTGTCATTTTTCTCCTGGTGTAATCGCCTGCTGTTCTCCTCAGACTAGTTTTCCTACAGCTGCACAGTGTTGAAAACACATTGAGGTTGCTGGTAAAGACCATATCAGTCATATTTCTGAAGTTGATTATTGTACGGTTGGTTGGTCAGTCTTTGCCAAAATTTGGAGAGGTCAGTACAAGAAAGTGGTGAAATGATTGTTACATTATTTATTATTATACTTAATTTCGTTTTATTTTCAAATTTCATCAGAAGTAATATGATGATTTTACAGGACTGAATTAGTCATTCTCTTTCTTTGATTTCCGATGGTAGGTCAAGACATTGGCCAAACAGTTTTATCCATTTTCTTACATTTTTAATCTGCAAATGAAGAAATGGACATGCGTTCAGGGTCAGACTGTGCTGTTTAAACAGATGTCATTGAATAAGTAGTGCTGACAATGTGAAAGGATGTGATGCATAGTACTTTTGGTTTTGTCAATGTTGTTATAGTTTTGTGATTTTAGACTATCCATGTCACTTTGAAACTGAGAATCTACAGTACACTTCTATTCTTATTGTGTTCCCTTACCTGTATTCTGAACAGACAGCCTGAAATCTTGCTGAGGTCATTCTGCTACAATTGAAAGCTTTCATCTGCTGTATTCAGAAATGATTTTATGCCCACCACCTGTTCTTGACTGAATGTCTCTGAAGCTTTATTTCTTGTTATACAGTACACAGCTGTTCGTTTTGAAAACTTTCACAGTATTATCTGTATGCCAGCACTTGGAAAGGGCCGGACAGGGTGAAGTGTGTTCAGTTGCAGGCCAAAAGGCATAAATAGTGAAGGTAACTGTTGTGAAGTCTAGTTTTATTACCTTTTTTTATGTCGGTTTTAACTGGTCATTACCAGCTCCTTTAACACAGACCTGTCTGCCTCCAAAGTGACCTGAACTAGTTTGCCATCATGGAAACAGTTAACATCTGGAACCTGCCTTCCTCCCAGCTGGCCTGTATTTTACTGTTACAGAAAGTTACTGTCTGTAGTATCAGCATTACATCTGAAATAACATATACAGAATGCAGTGGAATCAACAAAGGCCTGAAGTTCTCTTGAGACTTGATACCTCATCAGTGGCGATAGAGATTTATCATTGGAGCTGAATTTTATTTTTAACACGCAATTTTTACAAAGTATTTTGGAGGCACTTGGGTTTGTGTTCTCAGCTGTAATTCTGATAAATCAGTAAAACATTTGAATTGAAGTCATTTGAATAGAATTTGTCCAGTGTTTGTGAGAGGAATGAAGTGGACTGGAAGGGGCGTTTTTAATTAAAAAGTGTCGGGACAGCAAAATATATTTCTTCAGCAAATAAAAGTTCTTGAAGACCATACATCATTCAAATAACAAGACTTTGAGTGAAAACATGGTTCTCAGAATATAAAATATGTATCATTTAAAAGAAACAATCACTTCAGCATCATTACCAGGGTATAGACATCCCCTATCATAAGGTTGATAGCATGGACTGGATTCAGTCATGTGCGGCTGCAGCTTAAGGAACATTCTGTGGGCGTTTCCTCATGCCTTTTTTAAGACAGAGTCCTGAGTCCTAGTGTGCTGTGGTAACCTTTCGATATATTAACAGGCGTCTGCTGTGGAGAAACAGAATTTCAGTTTTATTTTGTTGATGTCGAATAATCATTATCACAGCCAGAAATTTCACATTGGGAAACTACCATTTTGATTTACTGTTTATGACATCAACATCATTATGTATTGTGACAAGTGATTGGCTAACTCTGAAGACATTGGCCAGTATGGATGGAGATTGTCTAGTGTAAACCAGTTACTGACAAAATGGCAAACATTATCTCGTATTATCTTCAGTGTTTTCCTTTTCTACACATCTTTTGGTGTTTTACAGAATTCAAAATTATTGCTGATTAACAAGCATGTTCTGCATCATGGCAAGAAAAAACATTGTCTACATGCCCACCTGTCTCGCTATATGCTTGTGGTTCTGCCCTTTTCACTCAGGGCACCTGTGACTTCCGCTTGAAAGTCCAGCATTCTGACCATTGCACTATCGGGCTTATCAGCAGTTGTACTTAAAATATTTCAAAGTGGAAAAAAAAAAAAAAAAAGCCTGTAACAGAGATGCTAGCCTTCATGTTTTTGCCATATTATTTTCATTTTGACTGAATTTTGTAAGGATTTTGATAGTCATTTAATCTATTTTCTGGTGAAGAACCTCCCAGGATTGTCCACCTAGTCACAAAAAGTATCACCAATGTTTAGCACGATTCACCAGTGCCATGGAATCATCATTTCTTCAGAAATTATTTTAATTACCAGCCAGTCATCTGTTTTTAGTGCAATGCATGGAAGTTGCTATTAACTTTCCTTTCTTGAATTCAACTTGAGTAGCAAAATGGCTGGTTGAGGGCGACCATCTAAAAGGAAACTTGCACATGCCACCAGTTCCAGGGAAGATTATGGACAGAAATTTTGACAGTTTATTTTTCACAATACTCTTGCACTCAGACATCAGAATATGCCAGGTGCACTGCCGTGCGAGTTCCATTTGAAACCGTATCATAGTGGACTCAATGATGTGAGTTCCCAAGTTTCATATGACGAAGAGTGGTACAGGCAGGCAGTTATTTCTCATTTTCCATCTTGTAACATGAAATGACAAGAGGGGATTAACTAAAATTCAGCAAAAGAATGAAACATTTTGGTCACTGTGTTATTTTGTTCTTTATACTTGTTACAAGCAGCCACAAGAAGAACACATTTTGGTCAGTTTTATTTTTTTCTTTATACTTGTTACAAGCAGCCACAAGAAAATCTAACATTGTTGGTTGTGATTTACAAACAACACGGATCTCTCAGATGGGTTGCCTCTTCAAGTATTTGTCTGACAAGTACCGTGGCCTTCTTGTACTCCACTGAAATTGACGACGAAGCTGGCTTGAGCAGAGAGTGGCAGCCAAAAGGAAAAGCCATCAAAGGCTGGGGATAGGGGTGAAATTCTTTGCTAATACGTTATATTCTGGAGTCATGTTGGAGATGTATATGTATCAAGACTTGTTGAAGAACAGCTTCACTGTATTGTCGTAGATCACACTGGCAAGCTGCTCTGGGTCTTCTCCCCGTGCTGCTGCCATGACCTCTAGAACTTGTCTGCAATCATACAGAATATATCTGTTCATACTGTACCTGTAGGTTCAATCATTACACTACATAAAGAGCTATATTCATGAACATTTACTGTCAAATCCCAATGGATACATGATTGCTTACATGTTTAAAACACATTCTAACAGAAAATAAACTGTGCATGTGACTTTTCAAACAGTTGACAGTGAACCCCAAAAATGATGAAAGAAATGCACATCACAACTGTAAGAATTGACATCAACAAAAACAAAACAATCGCGCATCACAACTGTAAGAATTGACATCAACAAAAACAAAAAGCAATCACAGTGACATGTTATACATAAGGCTCACACTAGCACAAGCATTTGAATACATTCCATCGTGAAAAGAGTACTGTGAAGAGAAAAATATCCTTAGAAAACAAATCACATGTAAAAATGGGGAAGAGAATGTGAGGGGTAGGGGGGGGGGATGACAATTTCAGGACCACTTTAGGTTCATGCAAACCTGTTTGCTCACAAGATTTCAGGTTAATCTATACAACTGTTTTGTGAAAATGTGTAAAATATGGTAAAGATGAAAAAATATGGGAAAAAAGAAACGAACAAAACCCCAGGAAACTCTTGAGTAGCAATCACACCTGCAGTACCTGTGGGGTGTAGCCACAGTGTTGTTTCAGTGTGCCTGTTCAAGCACTTTGAGTAATTAGCGGCAACTTTTACCAACCCTCATACCTCGTTCAGTCTGCTTTTTGATGCCATGCCAAAACATGCCAACTATGGTGGGGCTACAGATCCTGATCAATCTATCTATATGAATTGATAAAAGAATGGCAAGAGAGCAGAAATTTCTCCAAAAGAATGTCAATGCACCAGATGTTAAAACATCTCTGTTGGAAAAACCCATGCTGATATCAGTGTAAGACTGACTTCAATATTGCTCATTCTGGCCAATTTGACATCACTCTTCATTGGTTTTCCCCTGTCAGAATACACACGTTCTTTTTTGTTCTATTTCTTTTAAAACAAAACTCACAGGTTTATGTGGAAAAGTACTGCAAAAGCATTCAGGGGGTACACAAGTCTGTTCATAGTGCGTGGCACTACTCACATGATGTGCGCTGGTTCATTTCTCCCTTTGACGCAGCTGCCTTGTTCCCAGCGTTCTTTCTTCTTGGTGGGGAAACTTGTTTTCACATGCTTGTGACCAGCATGAGTGGCCTTCACCTCACACCATGGGGCATCTGTGAACAGAGGCAAAGACATCTTCCCTTTGGAGAGATTAAATGCTTAACTTGAAAAGTTGTAGAATCATATTTCTCGCATATGACACACTTGATGTCATTTATGTTAATGGTATGGCATTAACAAAGCCATGGATAAAAAGACGAAAACAGCTCTCTTTATTCTATAGAATTCTGTCTCTTCTGGGAAAAGCGTGCCATGATTTTAATGAGGTATGCTACATAAATTTATTTTCTAATACTTTTTTTTTTTTTTTTTTTTTTCTTCTTTTTTTCTTAAAAAAATTTTTTTTTTAAGGGGTTGGAATGTGTGCAGGCAGACTCGAACATGCACTCTCTATCAGCAAAGTGAAAAGGTCATGGGGCAAGGTGAATCAAACTTGTAACATTCTTGACTTCAAGGTTCCCACTGATGAAAAACAAAAATCCCCCAAATTTCTGGGGGGAAGGTGTAGGACAGGAAGGTATCTGTATGGGTGGGTGGGTGAGTCATCATCATTATCGCATAGTACCCCTCCTGGGCACAGGCCGGCAACCAAGGACCTCCAGGCATCTCTGTCCGGGGCTCTTCTTTCCAGCTGGTTCCAAGTCATCCCCATGTACCTGACATCTGTTTCCAGGTCCCTGCGCCAGGTGTTCCTTGGCCGACCTCTTTTTCATCCTGACATTCCATGTTCCGATGTTGGCTGCCCTGGTTGAAAGAAAGGCGGTTGGCCTTGTGGCTACCCGAGACTTCAGGCTTTCACCACATGGCGTCATACATCTTGTCGAAGACCCATCCCTTCCCAGGGCTGAGGTGTTGATTTGATTCTTGGTTGGCGTTTTTGTAGCTGTGGTTCGTTTCACAGGGTAGGATAGCTGGCTCCACGCCCAACCCTCCTCCTTTGTCCGGGCTTGGGATTGGCATGATTCCCAAAAAGGCTCTCCTGGCGGAGTTGGGTGGGCGAGTGGGAGACTGATATCATTCTGAGCATCGACTAGCGCTTCATCAACTTTTCAGTCTGAGCACAATTGGAGCCATATGATCGTACAGCTTTTGTCAGTATTTTTCACCTTTACAGCGCCTTGCCAATGCACAATGTCAGAGATTGACATAATCTGTTTTCAGGTTAGACAAAATGGCAATGGCTGCTCTCATTAAGATCATGAGATCTTATGACTTAAGTGTTCTCAGCACCATACTGTACATGCAACCAGAACTCTGAAAATTTGACAGCCACTTTGTGAAAAAAAATCTTTGTAGCTTATCTTTTCTCCCTCAAAATTCCTAACCCCACCCCCATGAGTTTGAACATTCATGAGGTCTAATTTTAAGTAAATGGGTATCTGATCGAGGCCAGGGAAAGCATGCAGCTGAAGAGGGACCGGCTATATGTTCCATACTGCCATGTCCTGACACTGTAAGCCTTTGATAGATCATAGCCCCTATGGCCTGTAGGCTATGGAACTTTTAACCTTTACAGTTACGGCAGATTTACGTGAAACATGAACTGCCATCTCTGGGAAAGGCAACACCTTGTAATTAATCCCTCTGTATTTCTTTGTGTTGTTGCAAGTCCATTACTTGAAAGATCGAAGCTTTGCACTTGGACATTCTTTTCATTGTTGACAGTTTTCTTTCATATGTGCACACTGTAAAGGAACCTCTTGATATAACTCGCAGGAAAGCCTTGAATCCATTCGTGGAGAAACAGCAGTTGAAACTGACAGTATGCTCCTTCCGTTCTGTTTACCCCCTTATTTGCAATGTGTAATACAAGGGGAATGAACAAAACGCCATCCAGCTTACCCGTTTCAATCATGAGGTGTTCACTCGGTACTGTGCACATGGCATCCAGATTTTCTTGAGTCTTCAAAGAACTGTTAACAGAAAGAGAACAACTGCATACATTTGACCACATCAGCCTGTTCCTGCTCCGCCATCCCCACTGACAACAACACTTGTAAGCTCATGGAATGTTTAGAAGGTGTTCCCAAAGAACACAACATTACAAAAAAAGTGTGACTGCCTTGAGTGTCATTCTGAATTCAAACTAAAAATGTTTTGGAGGGCTCATTTGTTGCCCATAAACTCTGTGAGAAGTAGAATTGTTATGACTAGAATCAATTGCTGCTTCCCCATTTCCTTCTAACCAAATGCTATCACCATCATAAAGAGGAACTGTCAGGGAGTGTCCACATGTTTAATACCTCAGTCAACTAAGATCTTTGTTGTTACTAATGCCAATTTCAAATCACTTCAAAACTACAGACCAAAATACGGACAGGCGAGGTATGTCACCCAGGTTGGCATCCCAGAAAAAAAATGACAGGGCACTGCATAGTTAACAAAGGAAATGACCTCACCAGCCATTAATGCCGATGTAGAAGCCCTGGTCAACTGCTGCTGCTGCCTCGTCTTTTGTTCCTGTGAATGAATGGACCTGCCCATCATATAAAACGCGACTGAAATATGTCCCAGAATACCATCTCAGTTATGTCTTCACCCTATTTTACTACAGAATGGCACTCCCTGCCCAGGGGTTTTGAGAATAAACGGCAAAATTTACTGGTAACTCCCCAAACACATGTTCAAATGACTGCTTGTACAG
Source organism: Conus tribblei (assembly GCA_001262575.1). Classification (NCBI taxonomy): domain Eukaryota; kingdom Metazoa; phylum Mollusca; class Gastropoda; order Neogastropoda; family Conidae; genus Conus; species Conus tribblei. The sequence goes on along the minus strand of LFLW010550040.1, from coordinate 2,513 downwards.
CTTTGAAAAAATGAGTATACATGTTCACAAACAAATGTTTCATCTTAAGCAGAAGTTCATGCCATTTCATTGTTTTTGTCTCGTTGAGATTTCATAGAAAATGACACTGTTGAGATTTCATAGAAAATAAAGACAAAAATGACACTAAGTATTGATTTTTCACCTCCATTCCATGCGTTTCTCCTTTCTCTTAGCTTTGTAAGGGCTTTAACAGCAAATGGAGCAGAGATGGATAAAAATGACACTAGTTTTAGAGAATGATTTGTCCATTTCAGGGTCATAATTGCTCTCTTCATCAAGGAAGATTTAATCTATAACTTGCCTCACATGGTATGGAGCCTGTTTGCTTGTGTTGTGGGAGGGAAGAAAAAGAAGGGGGACGAAAAATCGGCTAAATTGCTTCAGAATTGCTAGGTGAAATTTGATAAGTCACAGCATGGGAAGAAACAACAAAATATGCTTCTTTCCCCAAGTATTTATGCTATTTGAACCAAATGTTAGTGGGTATGTCTGCCCCCCAATTTGTTGGGTCAAGGGGTTGAGAGGCATCTGACCACTCCTAACAAACAAACTGATGCAGGATTCAATAAATTAAGCTATACAACCTATCAAACCTGTGAAAGGTTAATTCTGACATCCTGTACATTAATTTCTTTTAATTGAGAAGCTGGCACATAGCGAACATAGAGAGGAATTTCATTCCAAGTGATATGTCCAAAGGGCCAATTCTTTCTTTTTCTTTTGAAAGAGCACATGCTACTTTACACTTATTCAGCACTGACCATTCAACCCACAATAGTGCTGACATAGAATTTCAGTTTTGAAAAGGGAACTGGCTCTCATTGTGAAATTGTCCCCATTTCAGTGATGACTAAGGGAGGACAAATGAAGGAAATGCACAAGTGAAAACTGTGTGTCCTAGAATGATATTCTTTAGGCTCTGACATCATTCCCTACAGAACCAAAGATACTGTGTTAAAACTCCTTTCTTTGGCATCACATGAGTGTGGCCCTTAGAGATCTCAACATTTAATCACTTGCAGATAAAGGCCCTAAAAAAATTCTGTAAAGTTTGATCATGATCGCCTCGATTGTTTCCAAGGCATCTTGTGAATAAACAGAAAGGACTGCCAAACAATGTCCTGCTCTGCAGTATATCATATTCACGTACAGTAATTAACAACTTAGCAGAAAACTGATTTGAATACAGAAAATATAAAACATAATTAGAAATGAACATTTACCACTCCTCCTGAGATCTTGTCTCTGTTCCTGGAGAGGATTTCCATGAAGTCCTGTGCTGCGTTGCGGCAGTGGAGGAACAGCGGTAACTTTGTGGCTTCTGCTGCTTCCATCTGTCTTTCAAAATACCTGCCATTCATCGCACACAGGTCAAAACTACAGTAGAATATCTAGCTGTCAAGCATTTTACAAAAAGATCAACAAAATGTAAATAAATAAAAAAAAGGGAGTATGGGCCAAAGTACACAGAGAGAAAATAAAGGTTCTGACGGCAACAGAAAATATAGAAAGATACAGAAAGATATGTATAAGATGCAACAGGACAGAAAAAAAGACAAAAAAACTTGAATTTACTAAAAGTTGGAAGTACAGGTGTGTGTGCGTGCATATGTGTGTGTGTATGTGTTCCTCTGCGTGTGTGTTTTGTGTGGCCGATATGAAAATCCAATGTTATCATACAGAACACATGATATAAAACATCTGATTGGAGTCAAAATCAGATATGATAAGCATTACACTGTTTACAGATGGACATCAAAACTTACTTTCTTTGAACATCTGGTGGACAGAATTGTGTTCTGTCATAATCTGCAAACAATGAAACGAAGTGTTGTGTGAGACAGGAATAGGACATGAAATTGAAAAG
>LFLW010547841.1:0-10243 GCA_001262575.1 Conus tribblei | reverse complement strand
AAAAAAAGAAACGTAACAAAAATCCTTCAACACTTAAGATTTGGTAACATACATCTCTGACCATTTAAAAGCACTCTTCAGAACTCCAGCGATGAACCAAGGTTATTTGTGGTGTGCATAATTGGTGAATATTTGAGTTGTACTGCGAATAACGAGGGACCCTGAAGCAGCTTTTGTCACAATCTCGAAGAGCATGTCCACCACAAAGTTTAAGTTTGTAGGTGATGTTGACATGCAAAACATGATGCTAGGGCGTGAAGTAACATATAAAGTGTGTAAATGATGTGCATTTAGTACACTGCGGGAAGCCCAGGGGTGGTAGTGTTGCTTTGCCATGTTGGCAGGGGTACTCCATCTTTAGAGGATTATAATCCCTTTTCAGGAATAGCAAAAAATGTACTGTAGGCTAGGAGTACCTCGAGGTAGGCAAATGGGAATTTGCTGTGGAGATGGGTAGCAAAATAACAATACTTCATGCTAATGTAAACATAGTTACAAATGAATATGTCAAGGATTCATACCCAAGAGATGATCTCCTGTGCTAAGCCCATTTCATGATGGAAAAAATCAATCGAACGTAGAGTGCCCACACCGCCTTGGGAAATAAAAAATCCAGTTATGGCATGCAATGGTTTCATTACATTGGGTCTAGTACAGATCTAATATGCATATATATTTGACTGGCCATTCTCTGCTCACACCCACCCACCACCTCACCCACTTTCCCCATCTCCCATTTCCCTTGGCCTCCCTCCTTGTCCCCCAGTTCCCCTTGCCCCACCCTAATACCCTTCCCCTTGTATCGCCCTCTCCCTTCACCCTCCAACCTCCCACTCCTCCTTCACCATCCCACCCTCCACCCTTCACCCTTTGCCTTTGACCCGCCTTGAATCTAATGGGGGGGAAAAAATATAACATTTTGAAAAGTGTTGGAGCCCTAGGATTGAAGGAGGAACCTTCAGATCTTTAGCCTGACCCTCTCTCAACTGAAACCTCCTGGATGATGGGAAGCATGGTGTTTTTAATCTATGTGGACACCAAAGGTTAGACATGGTGGGACTCGCTTTGAATCCTGACCTACCTTTGCTTTGCTGCTGGCATTCAGAATACAGCTGAAGTGACGGTCTGCTACAAGGGATCCACTGTGGATCTGCCAGTTTGTCAGCAAGTCGCCTTGCCAGAGTTGGAGATGATGCAGACTGTATTAGAAGACTGACAAACACACAGACAGACGCACAAATGAATGCTATATAATTGTTAGATGATGTGTAAAACAGTATCAGAAATGATGGGAGTTACTGTTGTGTTGACAGGCTGAAGAGAACTACAGATGTGATGTTCGGTGGGAAGCAGGTGCTGATCTGCGGCTATGGAGAGGTATGAATTTGTGCTGGACTTTGTGTATGTGTGTGTGAGTGTGTATGTGTATGAGTGTACGTTCATGTGTATGTGCTATGCATTCTAGGTATGACAATATATATGTGCATATACAAAAACCAAAGATAAGGTCTCGGCCATTGCATTGTCAGTGAAACACCCCACCCCGAAAATGACAACCAACCGTCCAAAACAAACTCACACACAGGGAAAGTACAATTTGGATTTTTAAACCTACAAACTGCATGAACATATTGGATGCTTTGGACAACATTCAGTGAAAAGACCTCGTTTTCTTCTCTTTGTTTGAAAATCAGTTATTTCATTCATACACATTTTAACACATCAGAAGATTAAAGGACAGTATACCAGTCTTCTTTTCTGATGTTTTGTTTGGAAATTGAGGGTAGCCATAAACAGCTTTAATCTTTTGAATTTTGATAAGTTTTGAATATGCACAGTCGTAATTAGAAGGAGAATGTCAGGATTGTTTTGTTGTTTTTGTTTAGGTATATTTAAAGGCATGTGTGTGGGTGTATCCACTGAAGCACAGAGGGAAGTAGAACCTGTTGTGACCAGACCAGTTGTGTGCAGGTGGGCAAGGGTTGTGCCCAGGCCCTGAAGGGATTGGGAGCCATCGTGATGGTGACAGAGATTGACCCCATCTGTGCCTTGCAGGCCTGGTGAGTAGAAAACTGTCCTGCCCTGAACTCTGCTTCCAAACCTCCAGCCTGTAAACAGACTGCACTTGTGAGGCCTTAGCTGCTGGTCTGTGTGTCTGTCTGTCATGGTTTGTGTGTGGATATGGAGTTTTGTGGCCAACTGTTTATCAGCACTCACAAACAAAAGTGAAATAGCTCTCAATAAAGTGATGGGTTCCACGAAGACATATACTGTCATCCTGTGATGAACTTGTTATTCAGTAGAAACGATTATCTATCTTTTATGAACATCTCCATTGTTTTGAAATTATAGTTTTTGAGAAAGTCATAATTTGTAGTTTGGGGGCTTGGTTCAGCCATAAATTTAAATGTACACACCCATATCTACCTACACACACACACACACACACACACACATGAGCGATACCCATGTGTGTGCGCACACGCGCACACATACTCAGTCACTCGCACACACACACTTAAAACCTGCAAAATCTCCTTTCAGTACATTTCATTGCTTTTCTTTCTTTTTTAAAATGCATTTTAAATGAAACGTCTGCTCTAGAAATGTTTTGTGGTCCGTTTCCTGTCACGGCTCACTCTCTGGATGTGGATGCAGCTGTTTTTCTTGTAGATGGGTGAACTTTGTTCATCCTAACTATGTTAGGTGATGGAATCATTGTGATGGGCACATTGTATGTGTGTTGCAGTATGGACGGATTCCGTGTGGTGCGACTGGATGAAGTAGTACGCAACATCGACGTCCTGATCACCTGCACAGGTAAGACGTGCCTCCACTTGCGGAGTACCACCAATTGTCTGTGGTTTAATTAGTACTAAGTATAGAGGTGATTGAATATAGTTGTGGTTAAATATGGGCTGACTTAAGTTTTGCCCTCCTTGTTTACCCCCTCCCCGTCTCTCTGTCTCCCTCTCACATTCACTTCAGTCAGTGTTATATATCTGAAGGGTCATACTGTCCACTTTTTGTAACAGCAGTGTGATGTTGCTATTCTTTGCGTGTTTGAGTTTACTTCTCATCTTGAATGTCCAGCAGTTCTCAACATTTGTAATCTGTCATTCCTCTTCCCAACTCTTTTTGTTGTTTTTGTATTTGCTTGTGTTTCCTTCATTTACGTCTTCAGCTCTAACCTTTGGGAACTGTGTCTAATGGATCAGCATGACACACCTTAATGAATCTGAAACTTGCAGTTGAAGGGTATAGTATACTGAGCCCAGTCTTGGTTTCCATCTGCACACATCATTCACTCAGTAATGGCACAACCAATGTTGGGTAGGTAATCAAGGTTTGACCAGCGTGTAGGGCTGACACGTAGGTCGGACATCTGCTAAGTAGTAGTCACAAGACCCTCTTCTTAAATCCTCTCATCTTAGTCATTAATCCATCAGCTTTTAAGTCATGCGTGGTGTGGTCTCAAAACTTAGTGGATGCTGTGTGGCATATATGGACTAGTCTGCATGCAGTGACGCCTCCTTCAAACTGAAACACATAATTCACTATTGATTTTTAAAAGCTTGCGAAAAGAAGTGGGTACAAGTGTGTTTTTTGTTGAGTTTTTACCTGTTTTTGTTTGTTTTTGAAAACTGTAAGCGACAATTATCTTGAAAGAGAACATATGCATTGGTCATAAACCAGAATTTCAGCTGGATTGACACTTGTGTTGGTGTAATGTGCAACCAAGAATGTGGGAAGAAAGGATAGGTATGTCCATCATGAATTGGCCACTGGACAGGGCTGATAAAAGGAGCAGGGTGTATGTAGGGCCCTGGCACACATGCCTCCCTCTCCGCATGGTCTGCAGACAGGTTGTGTTGTCTGTGTCACTGACAGGCAACAAGAACGTGGTGAACCGTCAGGCTCTGGACCGCCTGAAGACCGGCTGCATCGTCTGCAACATGGGACACTCCAACACAGAGATTGACATTGTGAGTCTCTTGGCAGCCATTTCTCTCTTCTGTCTGTTGGAGCCTGCTTACCCTCTGTGTGTGTGTGTGCGCGCGCGCATATGCACGTGTGTGTGTGTAGGCTGTGTAATGTGAAATAATGCTTTTGATTAGTTTATCACTTTTTCCCCATAGCCATCTGTTGAAATCTGTGCAACTGTACATTATTCTACTATTCTCTGTTAGTTTCATTTTCTTCAGCGTGTCCAAATTAATGTTGTCACATGCAGGTTGCTGGTTTTTGTTTCTTTGGTTTGGGTTTGTTTGTTTGTTTGTTTTTTTAAGTAGAATTGGTGGAAACAGGAGCATTTCTTTTTCCTTTTTTTATTGGCATTTTTTATTAACCTTTGACATAATTTCATTAGTTGTCATGGCACAGTATTTGATGTAATGGACAGAGATCGGAGGGGCAGAGGGTTTGGATCATCTCGTGAGAGACCTGTCAGAGAGACTGATTTGACATGAGTGATTGTCTTCTTTGAGGCTAGCCATCATCCGCATCATGGTCCTGTTAGTAGTTTCTCCGCACGCCCATCCCTTGGTGTTTTACTTTTCTCTAACGTGTGGGAATCAAACCGGAGAACTGAGAGAGGTTGGTTCATGTGGGCAGGCAAGTCTGAGGACGCCAGAACTGACCTGGGAGAAGGTCAGGTCGCAGGTGGATCACATCATCTGGCCTGACGGCAAGCGCATCATTCTCCTGGCTGAGGTGGGTGGCCTTGTCTTTCCCTCAGTCTGCCTTGTCCTTCCCTCAGTCTGTCTGCCTTGTCTTTCCCTCAGTCTGTCTGCCTTGTCTTCCCTCTGTCTCTGCCTGTGACAAATGTAAATTCCTACCTCTTTTCTTTTCCTTCTTTTTTTTTTTTTATCCATTGGTTTCCTTGATATTTACTGTCTGCCCTCTTCCCACCACCCATTTCTCTTTACGGTTTGTTCCCCATGCTCTCTCCCCATCTGTCTCTTAATTTCTGCACCCTCTTGGTCTCTCTTTCATGCTTTAGCATACACTTGCATCCACACAATATCCATGTCCACTTGTGTGACGTACAAATCACTGTATTTTCTTTTCCCACTGAAAAGGAATGATGTTCAGCTTGTAGTGTTTGTTTCAGGGTCGTCTGGTCAACTTGAGTTGTTCCTCAGTTCCCTCCTTCGTTGTGTCCATAACAGCTACCACACAGGTGAGGAGGAAGCACAATGCTTCACACTGAATTTTGTCATAGCCAGTAGTGTGTGTGTAAGCACTACGTAAGATTTGATTAAACTTCATATGTATGCTCATGTGACAGTCTTGTGCACTTGTGAGGTAGGTTCATTTCTTGACAAAGGGTAAAATTCACTTCTTGATATTGACAGATACAATTGAAATCACACAGAAAATAAGTTCATTCAGAAGCGCAATCATTCTGTTAGATCAAGATGTAAATATGCTTGGTTCGAAAAACTCAGCTTTTTTGTCTTTAACAAGTTTAACTTTTTGTCTTTCAAATCTGCAAGATTGATTGATTACCAAAATTTAAAGCATACTGAGTATTGTACATTTCCGTAATTCATCTCATGCCCATACTACCAACCATTTTTGACTCGGTATTTACCAAATTAATTTCCCAGAATGCAGGACAATCTGATGAAGCCGGTGTATGTTTTTAACCAGTAAAAAAGAATTGCCCAGGAAACATGCAAGTACAGATCACACCAAATGTTGTCGGAAAATCTAGTGGTGGATGAAGTTTGATGTGCATGCATATTTTAGTATGTTGCTATTTTAGACTGAGCGTTGTGATGATGACACACCTGCGCTGGGAGGATCTGAGTATCAGTTGGAACATAGAGACTGACTCATCACTTGTTGGTCGCCTACTGCCACATAAGTTTGAATCCAGTTCATACGCACTGATACTTGTCCATAGATTTACATGCACTTGGGCTTTTTTCTTGCACAATCAGGTCAGGTGGACTGTCACCGTTGCTTATGTGTTTCTGCCTCTGGAAACCAAATTTGATGTGTTTTGCTGGAATCATAGCAGACAGCAAATAGCACCTGCAGGAGCAGATAGTTGGAAAAGCCTTGTCTTAACGTTCAGCCCTGCGTGTGTAAACCTGCAGGGAAACAAAATGAAGTTACCTTCAGTGGATCAGCAGTGGGCAAAAATTGTAAGACAGGTATCTCCATAGTTTAAAAATGTATTGTCTTGATGTTACTTTATAAGTATGAAAAATGGGACATTTATTCTTATTCGGTATACAGATGTCTTGTTTCATTGTCTGGATATTACTTCCTTAGGATTGAGAGTGGGAGACTGGTCATAGACCGTATGTGTGTTTGCTGTGAACAGGCTCTGGCCTTGATAGAACTGTTCAACGCACCGCAGGGACGCTACAAGCAGGATGTCTATCTGCTGCCAAAAAAGATGGGTAAGTGCATTCCTCAAATCCAGGTCACAGCTCCGCTGTTTTGTGAACTGATGTGTCGACCTTTGTGTTTTTGTGCAGACGATGTGCTTGGAATCAGCTTGGAATGATTATGAACATGTAGTGGTGATAATAGAAAGGAAAATGTGGCAGTGGATGAAATCAGTATTGCATTTTTTCTATGTATACACACACACTCATACATAAATGCAAACAGCAAAACACATGATTTAGGAACTCGGTCAACTTTGTGTGCTGTACTTTCCCCCTCAGTCCACTTTTCTTATGTCAGTTGTCCAGCTGTACTTACAAAATTGTTCAATTGTTACTGAGTCTCTCTGCAGAACAATGTATGTAAACTATTAATTTCCTGTGGGCTGTGCCAGGGGATAAAAAATATTTAGTTACGAAACGGACATGCCCCGTTTCAGTCTCCTTCAGGTTGAACAAACAAATGAAATGAATGCACACAAAAACAAAACAAAAACAAGCACACAATACAGAGAATGACTCAGTTTTTTCAGTGTCATTGCAAAGTGTGTTCTTCGATGTATTTTGTATTTTTTGGTTGATTAAAATTGCAGAAGGGCACAGACAAGAAATATGAAAAGGGAGAGGGATGGAGAGAATATTTGTTTAAGGAAAAATATCAGTTGGAAAGAAAGATTAGAAATTGAAATTAATGATTATAATCGATTAGAAATAAATGGAAAGAAAATACCAAATACAAAAACAAAACAAAAATGAAAAATAACATATCAAGTGGGCAAAGGTTCCCAGTCTGGCAATGAGATGGGATTCCTGCATTGTGTGCTCACAGTTGGCTGCTGTGACTGCCAAAGGGCCATGACTTGGACATGGTTGATGATGTGTTTGGTATGGTTGAAATGCACAGTGACTGGTTTGGATCAGTGACGGCAGATGTCGCCAGATACATGTGTTTTAAGTATGCGGAATGTCTCACTTACCAGACCTTACAAGGCTCGGTTCACAGTGGATGCCGTGCACAGTGTTGTGGCAGGATATGATAATGGATAATGTGTGTTTAATTTTAAGGGTCATGTAGGACAGTGTCCAGCTTGGTGAGAGGACAACTTTTGCAGGTACATTTAGTGCACGGAAAGGCAGTGGGTGGCGTTAGTATGGTGAGTGTATTAATTTGGTGCAGACGAGCAGCTCTTTTTTTTTTTTTTTTCCACATCTCAAAGTGGCGGTTGGTTTGGTCTGAAAGGCAGGTTTGTGATCCTCAAAGTTCCAGCTAGACTTGAACCTGGAGAGGGGGGTAGAGTGTGTGATGGTGGAAGGGAAGGCAGACAGACAATCTCTCTGGAGATTTGCACTTCAAAGGCAGAGGTTCAGGACGCAGCAGTGATGTGACCGAAAGCTTCACTGATGACCATGTGTAGCATTTCTTCATCCAGTTTTGTCTGAAATGCTTTCCTCCGTTCTGTAATCACTGTACTAGGTTGTCTGGAAGGGGTTGAGTCACTAGATGCAGTAATGTTTTTGAGAAAAGGTAAATAAGTATGCTCTGCTCTAGAACAGTAAAATTTTATCAGATACTTTTTTTTAATCTATCTTTTCATATTTAGGTTTATGAGATAAATTGTTTAGCATTTGTCATGTATAGTAAGAGATTAATGGGCATGTACAAACAGCGCCTGTAAATTGGTTTAAACAGAGGGAAACCTTCTGAATAGTTATGGATAGATGAGGATGCTGTAAATTGCACGTTATATGTGATGCAGGATACAGCTTGTGCAGTAACAGTTTGTTTGCATTCTGTGGTTCTCAGATGAGTATGTTGCCAGTCTACACCTGCCCACCTTTGATGCTCACCTGACAGAGTTAAGTGATGACCAAGCCAAATACCTGGGGCTGAACAAGGCTGGTCCCTTCAAACCCAACTACTATAGGTATGTAGACATGATCGGTAAGGAATGTGTTGTACCATCTGCTATGGATATGTACACCTGGTTTGTGGGAAATGTCTTGTAAGGTACCTTTCAAACCTAACTGCATTAGGTATGTAGACCTGAGCTGAAGGATACATCTGGGAAGATAACCTTTCAAACCTAACTTCAAAAGGTATGTAAACCTGTTCAGCACGGACTGTTTAGTGAGGTATCTTTCAGACCTTACTGCTGTAAGTGTAATAGAGACCCGATCAGTTTGTAGTGCAGGCACCCTTCAGACATAACGACTATAGGTACCTGGACCAGATGTATAGGGACAGTCTACTAAGGCAGTCTTCACACTAAACTGGAGATATGAATGTCAGTTCTTTGGGACTGTGTAGCAGGGCACCTGTCAAACCCCACTGCTGGTTCCCTCAAATCCAACCACTATATAGGTACAGTGACCAAATCTGCTGGGGACTGTCTTGTAAGAGACATTTCAAACCCAAGTATTGGTCCCTTCAGATCCAGCTACAGTAGTTATAAAGACCAGATTTGTTGGAAATGTGTAACAACGTACCTCCCTTAACCCAAAGGCCATGGACCTAATCTGTAGGGAGAGTTGTGTTAAGATGCCCTTCAACACTAACTGCTGGTCCCATTGGTATTTTGACAGATTTGCAGGGATGATGTGGAAGGTACTCAACCCAATTGCCAATCCTATCAAATCCAACTATCTTCGATATTTGAACCAAGTCTTGGGGACTATTGTGTTGGTATGGTACCCATCAACCCAGTTGCTGATTCCATCAAACCCAGCTACTTTAGGTATATGAACCAAATTTCATGGCTCTGTTAAGAAGGCACCCCTCAACCTCATCTGCTGGTCCTGTCAAACCCAGTTACTATTGATATGTGGACTAAATCTGTGAGGTCTTGAATGTATACCTTGGCACCAACTGCTGGTCCCGCCAGACTGTGCTGATGAGGGACATGAACGAAGTCTGTTATGACCGTCTGGTAAGGATCCCCTCAAATCCTGCCACCATAGTGATGTATGTTGTCCTTAGCTTTACATTTTGAGGTGGAACAGAGACTGAAAATATAATGATCTGCAGCTAACTACTTCAGCACTGAGCAGGGGCTTGGGCCTATTACATGGCATTTGTTGACGGCTGAAGGTCTTGCAGCTGCTTTAGTACTGTCTAGAGGCCAGTTCAGCTAAATGTCATTTGTAGATGGTCAGCAAGAACAGATGGCAAAGAACAGAAAATTCTTATCCATCTCTGGCCACCAAGTTTTTTGCTCTATAGTGTGCACAACTGCACATTTGCCTACTGTAGTGTGTGTTTGTCAAATGTAGCAAGAGACGAGACGTGATATGATTGTGAAGTTTTAGCACACCAAGTAGGCCACAGCCAGATTTTTGTGCAAGATTGGACAATTTTTGTGCAAGAATGGAGAATGTCCGAAGTCTGCAAGGAATTATTAGTCAGTGAGAGTGACTCCTGCCTTCAGTGAGAGTGACCTCTATCTTTTTCATGGGACAAAATTTTGTACCCGTTTAATAGTTTAACAGTTCATTCATAGAGAGAGGAAACCGAAACATGGGGTGTGAAGCAGTGTGTTTGTAATGCTGACAATCAATATCCAAATCATTAGCCTTGCGTAAGTTTCAAATCAGACATTTGATTGTTGACTTGCCTCATAAAGGGATGAAATGCAACTCTGCAATGGAAAGACGGGCAAACTGAGAAAAAAGGTAACTCGATTTGCTATGGGCAGACAGGCATTATCTTCCTTTTTCTTTTTTCTTTTTCTGGAACAGATCTGTTGACATGTTTTTGCTTGCTTTGGAGACCATTGCCGGCCGTAATCTCAAGCACCGTCAGCTGCTGAAAGTTTTCGAACTGTACACCTCTCTGAAATCAG
>LFLW010547741.1:0-10335 GCA_001262575.1 Conus tribblei | reverse complement strand
GTTGCATGTCCCGGGCAGTCGGGCAGTCCTTAATGTTCATCCCTGGGCTCACTTTGCAGGTAAGACTAGTTTGCGCTGGTGCTGATTTGTCAGCATCAGCTGTGGATCATATACCTGACTGATAATGTTTGCGCACAGTTATACATTAACATAAAAAAAAAATTGCAAAGTGGTTTGTAAACCAAGCAGTTGTGTATAAAGCAAGGCTACAATCAATAAAACCTGGCATTTTCTTGTAAAACTTGGCAGTTGTTAATTAAACTTCTATTCATGAAATCTCGCATTTGTACATAGAGTCTGCCATTGTACATGACTCCTGGCCTTTGTTCATGAAACCTGTAATTTGTTCAAAAAGCTGTTGTTCGTGAAGCCTAGTGGCTGTATGTAAAATCAGACAGTTGTTGATAAAGCCAAGGGTTGGTTCCTGTATGTTAAAAGTTGTGCATAGAACATATCTCTAAGGGCAGCGAGTTTGGTAACTTTGATCTTTCCTGAGGAGGTGGGAGAATGGGCAGCCAGCTTGATTCCTAGCTTCACACGGAAAGAAGAATCTGTGGAGGAATACTGGACTAAGCTAAGAATCGATTTTGTTACTATTATTATTATTATGAATGCTTGTATAGTGCCTATCCTCGGCTAGAGACCAAGCTCTTAGCGCTTGTTTACACAAAGGACTGCCTACCTGGGTAGTGCCGACTAAAGAGCTGCCTGCTGACGCTTCATTCAGTCGTTTCGCGTGTCATCCAGTCAAGGTCGTCCAATATCGTTCACTGTTTCCTTGCTTCCTTCATTCTTTCCGTTTCTCACGCAGGGTGCATGCTGTGTGTAACGTGTCATCCATACCAACGGCCAAACTGGCCTTCTCTTCCGAAAGTTGGTGATGGGATTTTACATGTGTGCAAGATGTTTTGCGTGCATTCACACACAGAACCTTGGATTATTGTCTCATTCGAAGGACTGTATGGAAAGTGGAGTCAGAACCAATGTTAACTCCAAGGGAAACATCCCCCTGTACCAAAAAGGCCCAGCAGAGATTCAAACCCACAACCCCAGCATCACCAAGATTACAAGTCTGGCGCTCTACCACTGAGCTGTTCCGGTGTAATTAAAGTTTAGGTACAGATCAGGGCATGCGTTTAAGTGGGATTTGCCTCGGGGAGATAGTATTTGTTCAGTAATAATGCAGTAGTGTATTCTTCTATCATAAACTACCCTTAAGGTGAAAATGTAGTCGCTGGCTGGTCATGCATTTACAAGCTAAAGGAACTTGTGAAACTATGGATTCTGTTACACTGAAATCAAACACTGAAGTGACTACCAAGCCACAGAAAGCAGCAGGTACAAGCTGTAAAAGTGCAGAGAGTAACTTGTAAAAGTCGTGAAATTGTACAGCTGAAATCAAACATGCTGCCTGCGACCACCTTGTCACAGGAGGCCCTGCAGAAACAAGCTGTGGAAGCTCTGATGCTGGCTCGTGACTCCAAGCACTCGCGTATCAACAACCAGATCGCTCTCATCGAGTCGGAGCTGGCCCAGTTGACGGTGGTGGAGGTGGGCAAGCGTGCCCTTCGTCTGGAGACTGAGATGGTGAGGTTGCTGGCTATGTTGGAAGAAGTCTTGTATTTTACAGGTGGCCACAAATACAGTGTAGATTGTGTGTATTTTGATCTCCAGAAATCTGTAGAATCTGGATCCTAGATAATAACTAATTGTTGATTGATTTTTAAAATATTTACAATGACTCTGCCAAACAATGTGGACAAATGAATAACAAGACAAAACACGATGCGTTTCAACCTCTTAGGTCTTCTTCAGGTGAGATAAACAACACTCAGGACAACAAAAATGAAGGACAACGCCCAGCTTGCGCTGAATTTGGTGAAGAGAAGTGATTGCTCGTTCATTGTCGTCCTGAGTGTTGTTTATCCTGCCTGAAGAAGATCCAAGAGGTTAAAATGTGTCGTGTTTTGTCTTGTGATTCATTTGTCCACGTTGTTGGACAGAGTCGTCGTAAATACTCTTTCAAATGTGTTTACATTTCCGCCTGCAGTTACCTCATTTTGCAGCTGAGCGTTGGTTTGGATGTCAGGGTAAGATTTCTTTTGTTAGGCAACTCTTTGCATGGCAGTGTGATGGTATAGTGTCAGCAGCATGCCATTGATCAAACAGGGCAAGTTACAACAATGACAGCCTGAAAATGGCGTAAATGAAGTGTTTGATAGCAGAGACTCACATCCACTCCTGGAACTTTCATTTTCAGAGTAAGCCATTGTTAAGTCTCTCTTGCAAACGTAATATACAACTGTTTTGACTTTTTAAAACGTGTGAAAAACAGTACTTGGTATGAATGTGCGAAAATGAGTTACGATGCTGTGAATTTATGCTGCAAAAAAGTTCCAAAGGAGGAGAGACGGGGTAGGCTGAACAAAGAGAGGGGAAAATGATGATGTCTTCAGCTTTAACTTTAGAAAAAAAAAAAAAAAGAAACAAGGAAAAGAAACAAGAAATGAACAAAGAAAGACCATGCACCAAGTCCACAGCGTCATGTGATTTGAAAAAACCAGTTTGAGAAAGCCGTAGACATTGACCTATCCCAAAGGGCTGAACTGACTCTGCTGTTGCGTAGTAATATACCCATGTTCTTTTTTTTTTTCTTGCAGAATGTGATAGCAGAGAAGCGCATCGCGCTGTCGGGCATGCTGGCCCAGTTACTGGACGAGCAGCTGATGCGACAGAAAGAACTTCACCATAGAGTGGTGGGTGCCCTCACTGAGGAAAATTTTTAAAAAAACAAAAATAAAAAACGGAAAAAAAATGTACCGGAAAGCTTTTAGTTCCTAACCAGAAATGGAACTTTTTTTTTTCTCCAAATTGTGAGAAGCTTGTTGATCAAAAGGACCGTTTTGTTGTCAGACGTGAGCAGGCTGTTGGGTGTTTCTCAGTCCGATGTGTGTGTTGTCAAACGTGAGCAGGCTGTTGGTGTTTCTCAGTCCAACGTGTGTGTTTTCAAACGTGAGCAGGCTGTTGGTGTTTCTCAGTCAGATGGAAGGAAGAAGGAAGCTGTGTTGGAACCCAGCCAGGGGCCTGTCAGCTCCCAGACCTCGACTTCACTTGCTGGTTGTTTTAAGTTTTCAGCAGTTGCACCTGTGTGTTTGGTGAATTATTTGACGGTACTGTTGATAGACGATGAGTGTACAGTTGATGGACACTGACAGCTCAGTTGTGTGTGTGTGTGGGTGTGCGCGTGCGTGCCTGCGAGCGAAGTCATCTCCTATTGCAAAATCTGTTGCAAAACAAGTTACCAAATCATCAATTAATTGGAAATTTATGTCCTCCTGCTCCAAATTCAATCATGCCCCCTTCACACCTGCATCTTCAGTGATGATTACACACCCACACACACAACACACGCACACATACACTCACACACACATACTCTCATTCACTATAAACACATTGGTGTTGTGGTCGCACATCTTCCCTGAAGACAGAATGTGTCTACTTTAATGGTGGGGTGAGAGGCAATGACGTGTTTGAAAACTTCAAGCTGTGGTGAACTGCTGAGAACCAGCTGGGGAATGAAAAAGAGAAAAAAAAAAAAGAGAAGAAGACTGAATGCAGACATTGTAAATAATACTGATAGAATTGAACATCAGTGGTTGGTTGGCTCTGTGATAAGTTGATCAGTGGACCAGTAATTTGGTTTGATTGGTGACTGATTCAGCAACATGTTCATGTTTGACTTTTCTCGGCTGTTCGAGCTCAAATTGTAAATAGGCTGTGTGACCTTTCTTGTTTTAATATTTTTCCTTTGTTGATCTTCTGATCATTAACTTGGATTGATTGGTAAATGAGTAAGTAACCTGTCTATGATTTTTTGTAACCTGTTGGTGATCGAACTGTAAACAGGCTGGATGCCTTTCTTTAGATCTTTTCTTCTCAGTTCTTTGTATAATGACCAATCTCCCTGTGGATGTTGAAATGCCATGGGGCTAATGGGTGACCTCCTCCCCCAGGCGGAGATGGAGCAGCAGAGAGAGGACAGCCAGACGGACTACTGGCTGGTGCAGTACCAGCGCCTGCTGGACAAGAAGCCCCAGGCTCTCATTGACAAGGTGAGCTCCGGGAACTGGGGTAGGTCACTATGATGGCAGACATGTTTACCGGTGATTCGCTGGTGAATGACCACTACTGTGGTCAGGTTTGAACGTAAAGAACGCACAGACCCTCGCACAGCAACAACAGCCAGTGCAAGATAGTCGTTCAAAATTTTGTGTGATTTAAGATTAAAAAAAAAAAAATGTATGATGATTAAAAACAAGTAAGTAATATACTTTCAGAATCTCAATTTAAGTTAATTTCATATCCTAAAAAGTTAATTTTGCGTTTTGAGAAAACCATGAGAAAAGAAAGATTTGGAAGTGAAAGGGCTAACGTTTAATCTCAGTGCATATTGTGCACAACAAAGGTGTTGAGACATTGGCAGAATTATGCCAGTGTCTCAACCAAGACAACCAAGGACTTCGCTTTGGCGTTGCATGATATGATTTCATTGACAATACTGTGCTGCTGCATATTGTGACGAAATGCTACGCTGATCAGCAAAAATTTTGGCAATGAAAAAAAGAAAGTCTTCTTGGACTCATGTTGTGATGAAATGCTACATTGATCAGCAAAAATTTTGGAAATGAAAAAAAGAAAGTCTTCTTGGACTGAATAGCAGCTTAAACAGAAGTGAGATACAGCATAGATCTTTTGATTGTAGTTTTTATTTTGTTAATAGAAAAGGCCGAATTCAGCGAGGAGAGGATAAAAAGTTGAAAAGGGTTAAGACGCATGCCTGCAGAAGAGACACATGCCTGTGTAAGAGTCATGGAGAAATGAATACCTGTACAGGGGTCATGGAGAAATGCAAGCCTGCACAAAAGTGATAGTTGCATGCCTGTACAAGTCACAGAGATATGCATGTTTTTACAACTATCTATGTTGGAGAGAGACATACCTATGCTAGTCATGGAGCCATACATGTCTGTACAAGTCATAGGGAGATGCTTGTTTATATAACTACAAGTCTTGAAGAGATACAAAAACAAGTCTTGAAGAGATCCATGCCTATACTGGTCATAAGAAAGATACATGGCTGTACAAGTCTTTGTGAAATTCATACCTAAATGTAGTGAACATTGATCAATGTGTAACTTGCTGAAGTATAGCCAGTGGATGGATTTGCATCCAGGAAGGTTACATGAAGGTAACAATGAAGACTGATCTGTGTGCAGCATACCTGAAAATAGCTTGTGGATTTGGTTTCAGGAGAGTAATCTGGAGATAGCGGTGAAGAAGATTCTGATTCATGCTGATGCGGAGGATTATGTCCCGTTGTTTGCGCGGCATCGCATCACCATAGAGACCATGCTTCAGCTTGATGATTCTGACCTGAAGCAGGTGGGAGGTCTGACTGCGTGTGTGTGTGTGTTTATGTGTGCACACTCGTGAATGTGTGTGTGTGTGTGTGTATGTGTGTGTGTGTGTGTGTGTGTGTGTGGTTATTCATGTGCATAAGTGGATGTTGCAGCCTGTGATTTTTGTGTCCATTTGCATATATACCTTTTTTGTTTGGTATGTGTGTGTGTGTGTGTGTGTGTGCACGCGCTTACATTCTGCTGCATGTGTGTGTGTGTGTGTTGGCAAACTTATCTCCACACTTGCATAGTCCGGGGTAGTGACACCAGGGGTACATGTCCGCAGATGGGGGTGCATGAACTTGGCCTGCGAAAAGCCATCTTGAACGGCATCGACCTGCAGCGTGGTCAGAGCTCCAAGCTGACCCAGAAGGAAAAGGTGAGTGACGTGGACAGAGCAGAGGTCTTTGGACAGGTGGTGCAGCAGCCGCCGGTGTGGCTGGTTCTCTCTGAATGTGGTCAACACACCTCCACTGTTGTTGCTGTAATTTTTGTTGGTTTTTGCATCAGTGTATGTATGTGTGTGTGTGGTGTGTGTGTGTGTGTAAGTGAGTGAGAGAAAGAGCTTTATTTCCATTTTGACTTTGTGTGTGTGTGTGTGTGTGTGTTGGTGTTAGGGAGAGGAGTGGTGTGTTCGGATGGGGAGTGAGGTGGGGTTGAAGCGCATGCATGTGTGTGTATGTTCTCACTGTACCGTACTTCTCAATCTATAAACTGCTATTTTTCCTTTAGTCCTTGTGACTTAATTTATGGATTCTTCCACTTCTGTTCTTAGCTCTCCGTACAGTTATCTTTTCCTGATCTGTAGTTAGTCACACACATCAAAAACCAATGTTTGCAGAAGTCATGCTTGACCACTGTTCACAGAAAGAATGGTTCATGCATGAGTGACATGCAAAGTGAGTATTGTTAATGATAGCTGAATATAAATTTTGATCAGTCGTTTGTCAGCACCACACAATCTAGCAAAAAATGCCCGAAGTTGAGAAGCCAAGCCTATAACAGGGATTTCAAACTGAAGGCTATCTGTCTGGCTTACCAAAAAGGCAACCGTACAGCGGTTCAAGTTGATAGTCTGATGGTGGTGTATTCACACTGAGAACTTTCCAGAATAGAAATATTGCAGCACTCCACACTTACTGACTGCTTAAAAAAAAAAAAAGCAGGCATAGTCTCGACAACAGATAACACAGAAGTCAAGCTGGCACACGAACATGGAGGTGGCAGTACGGGAGTCCATGGACAACATTGCCGACGTCAGGGAAAAGTTGTTGAAAGCGTTCCTGTCTGATACTGAAGACGAGTCCTTCAGTGATTTTAGTGCCGCTCAGGACAGCAGTGAAAAAGAATCTGATAGCTGATTTTTTGCTCCATCATTGTTTGTATTGATCACCCTTCCTTGTTGGCTTGCCAGTTCACAAAATTCATACCTCAGAATACACAGGCTGGGTTCGCCATTTTGGCCATCAGTTATCACAGCTACTTTTTTTTTGCTGTTAATTAGGTTGATTTATGACACTTTTTTTTTTTCTGAATCTTTGAAAATAAATTGGTGGGTGTGGTTTACATGATGATGCAGTTTATAGCCTTGAAATTATGGTACATGTGTGTCAAGAGAGAGACAGAAGGACGATGGGGCTGGAGGGGGCATGCGTTTGTGTGTAGATGTGTGCACTTGTGCATGTATGTTTATAGAAGTGTGCAACCCTATGTGTGAGAGAGTGAGAATGGTGTGTGTGTGTATATGTGTGTGCACGCATGCTTGGGTGTTTAGGTGTGCGCAGTATTTGTGCATGCCTGTGTCGGTGTGCCTGTGAAATCATCTTTGCTTCTTTTATAAGTTTATTTTCTCTCCCACTTGTTTTCTTTTTTTTCCATTATCATTCAATTGTATGTCTTTCATCCCTGTTCCTGCCGAAATCAAAGTCCCAATCCACATCGGAAGACAAGCAGAACCAGCAAACAAAGAAGACTGGCCACGTTCCCAAGGTGACGTCATTGCAGTTTGGAAAGGGTGTACATGTGTCTTGGACCTCAGCAGAACTTATTGTGTGGAATTTGATCACTAAAAAAAAAAAAAAAATCTTTAATTTCCGGTATGATTCATACAGGGTTCATACGGTGCTGGACGGTCCTCGAATATTGTTTTGTTCTGGTAAAGCCCTTGGAATTTTTTTGTTGTTACTGTCAGTATTATGTTTTCCTTCATAAGGCACTAGAAGCAGCACGAAAATGTATGGAAAGTAATGAATTCAACAAATGAAATGCTGAAAGATTTCATTTATTTACAAGTATCATTGACAAAGTTGTACTGTTGTTTATTGTAGTGATATGACTGGTGTAGCGCTGTAGCGTCTGATGTGTTTTACAATGCGCACCGTGTTGTGCTGAAAGTTTCCAGCAGTTTTGTCCAGTATACAATAATTGAAAAAAAAGCAATGTTAAGCCATGGAATAGTCTTTGGAATTCTGATCGACAGAACCGTATGAAGCCTGTTACACAGATCAATGCAATGCTGAAGTGTTAGTCCTTGGTATTTTCATGGTTTGACATTACGCCAGGGCTACATTTCTGTAGAGTCAATAGAGAACTTAAGAGACTTACAAGGACACATGAGTGGACTATTAATATGCCCCTGGTGTGGCAGTCTGCTGCTGCCAAGTTATCAGGCAGTAAGTCGGTTATGGGGCTCGAAAACTATGCATTTATCACAGTACTGTGTGGCTGGCTATGTGCTGGCAGGAGTTTAGAAATTTTGAAACATTTTTGTTTTGAAATGTGGAAGAAACTGTTTCTTGAAGGTTTTGGGTCCAATGTGCATTGCATTGATCTCAGTGTGTTCAGTGCGGTGTTGCATCACGCTGCCTCACACATGGAAGACCTGCTCTCTTACTGGTCTTCTCTTTTAACTGCCACTGTCTCCGCCATCAGTGAATTGTTTCCCTTTTGGTTTTTTTGCTTTTTGTGTTTGGGTTTTTCCTTTGTTTCGTTATCACCGCACACTCTGTTTATGCTTTCAGCAAACCTGAAGTTCAGGACCCACTTTTGGAAACTCATTGAAGGCAAAAAAAAAAAGTCTGTTTGAAAACCAAGATCTGTCTGTGGATTAGTGAAGTTGGGTTCGTTGAAATAGACCACATGACATCTTTTGATTTCTGAAGCTGTGAGGGAATTTTCTGATTTGATTGTTCGTTACCTTCGACAACTGGAAGACCTGACTAGGCTTGATGATCAGGCAGTGAGCAAAAATTGGGAAGTTCCTTAACTAACTTAGACTTCCTCTCAGTGGCCAGTTTCAGACATTCTCTGGAGCTTCAAATAAAACAATGCTAGTGTGTAAAGTTTCGACCGTGTGGGTCATGTTTTTCTATCAGCATTGTCAGGGTTCGACTCGTTCAGATCATGCTGAAGAGTGGACCCTTGGTTCTTTTTTGTTGTTGTTGTTTTTTTTTTTTTAAACAAGAAAATATTTTCAGGTGCAGAAAGCATGAATAGGAGACTCATCGTTTCTGTTTCCTTTCTCTCTCACTTCACAAGACAGCCTCACCCTTGTCTGTCTGCACTTCCACCAACCCCCACCCCCCTTCACCCTTCTCTCTCAGCTTCCCCTCAGTCCATCCCTGTCCTCTTGTCTCTCTCTTTGGGCCGACTTCCGCTGTTTGTAAATATGACTGTAACTGAGTTGCTGTGTACCTTTTTATTATTTTCTGCATATTTCTCGTGCATGTCCAACAGTGTTAGTATGCAATGCGTTTTTCTTTCTTTGTATGATAATTGTACCAGCATGCACAGGCTCAGCAATGGGTAACATGAGTTGAACCCAACCATGTGCATGTAGACACACTGACACACAGACTCTCTCTCTCTCTTTGTCTTGCTTTCTTTCTCTCTGTCACACACACACACACACACACGCATCACATGCATGCATACATGCACACACACGCTCCTGCAGGCACACACACACACACACATATACATGCTCATGCGTGTGTGCGCACGTTCATAACAAATGATTCTTAGACAGCATATTTCTGTATATATGAAGTATGTGTGCAGTGTCTCATGTTTCACCGATTGTATTATGCTTTTGAAATGACTAGCTGCTGTTGCAAAGTTTTCAGCATCGTAGACTCATGGCTGGGAGGCCATGGGTTCAGTTTCCAGCAGAGCCATTATTTGTGGGATTTTTCTGCCTTGACCAGCTCCTACACAGAGTTTACTTTGCTTTGGGCTCAAGGGGGAAGACTGGGACCATGCAGTTGCCTTGCATCCACTTAATGTATGCGACACTGAGTGTCTGGGTCAAATTTCCCGACCAATCCAGTTGGTGTCTGTATCTCTCTGGTCTGGCTAGTGCTGGAATGTTTAATGACAGAAAGCATAGAGTGCAGCCCACTTTGAGACCAGAATGGAAATGCACTGCATCCTATTCATCAGCCTTTTCCTCATCAGTCAGCGTGGTGTGCTCTCGTGGTGACCTCAGTTTCAGTGTCCTCCACATATCTCCACCCCACTGGTGAAGTTTGTGTGTGTCGAGATCACCGGAATTGGCAAATTTATGGGGGGACTGTCCGCGGCCGATCTTGGTGGCGCCCTCCAGGAGGAGAGCTCGCTCACTCTGGTTGTGCAACAAAGCAATTATTGTTCTCGGTTGGGAGCTCAGTAGGCAAAGTTGGTGTCCTGCAGCAGTGCAGCATCTGTTCAAGTGGGTTGCCTCATGACGACTTGACGTTGACTTTCTCTGTGGGATTGATGGTCGTGGGGCTGCAGGGGAACAAACCAGTCTGTGGATGTGATAAGGGAGCCGGAATGAGCAGTGTGGGTGCAGGGTTACCAGTGAACTCGTCACACGGTGAAGTCGTCACATGCC
>LFLW010543293.1:0-12222 GCA_001262575.1 Conus tribblei | reverse complement strand
CCACCCCCCGACAGAAGACTGCTGCCGCAGGTAAGGAGGATGGGAAAGGTGAGAGTGTGATTGAGAGGACTGATGGAGAAGGCGTGGAATGTCAGGTGTGTTGGACATTTCACCAGTGTACACTCACACTCGTTTAACCCTTAAAGGAAATGTGAGGCCATTCTTGTGGTGTGGGGGGACTGGGGGTATGGATGTTGTTGATCAGCATGCCATGTAGGTAGCCACACATTGTCTGCAGAGCTGGAGCTGAAGGTAATGGAGCAGGTTCATGGGAGAATGCATCCATGGGACTTGATCAGGTACATTAAGGTTTATTTTGCCAAGCCTTGGTATGGCAAGATTCCCTCGCAGGCTTTGTATTGTCCTTGAAAGGCCCAGAGATGTCAAACTCTATTTTGAGGACTTTGAAGGCCCATGAAAACAAGAATTTTTATCAAATGTACTTTAAAAAATTATTGAAATTTGCTGTCACATTTGCATACATTTCTGTTTCTTTTCTTTTTCTTTTTTTCCAGCAAGAAAGACAGGAAAGTTTTGGTGCAGGATGGCCGTGCTGATGAATACCCTATTTGATTTTAATGAAGATATTTTAAGGAAGAAAAAATAGACACAATTTTACTACAAATAAAAATGTACACATTCTGAGGTTCTAAAATCTAAGTCGAGAAACAGTGAAGTTTAAATTCCACAAATCAAATAACTATTATGTGAAGACATGGAGTCAAACAAAACCCAAACAATGTCAGCAAGATCCAGAAGACCAACATTATTAGATAACACATTCCAGACTCACCATGAAATGTCAGTGCAATAATCATGCACATGATACCGTTACACACTGCATTTGCATACACTCAATCACACACAAGGCATGTTCACTCCATACGCACGCATCTACTCTACTCCATTCATTCAAAGGAGAGACTGGGGAAACAAAGATTCCCATTTTTGTGCGCTCCCTTTATGAAAACAGAACAAAGGAATATCAAGATAACAATCAACATCAAACAAACAAATGATGCTCATTTTCCTGACCAGTTTTCATGTCTATTTTCCACATGAATATTCTAACTATTTTCCTCTTGTTTTCTTTCTTGAATGTACATCACATAAAACACTGCATTTCCCTTTCTTTCCATTCCAAGATAAAAATTTATCTTGTATATTTATCTTGTGTAAAAATTTCTTTGTCTTCATAAGGATTCACCAGTGGGATTCAAAATTGCAGGAGGTAGGCTTTTAGTCCAAGGGTTGGATGCTGAGGTCTTCTGTAGGGAATCAACGCTATACAAATCCCTAGCAGACTTCTGTCTGCAACTTAATCTAGTGGTCATCTGCAGACTTGTCTGCAACTTAATCAAGTGGTCGTCAGGAAAAACCCAATGTTTTGCTCAACCCCCCCAAATGTTTAAATACTGGTCAATCAATTCTTGACTTGAGTCAAGAGACCATCTAACCTCCTGTTCCACAGTTTGTCATCTCCTGGTCTGGCATGAAGACCACACCCGTCCCACAAACAAGTGAGCTTCTCTCACCCATCGCATGCCTCAGCGTCCAATCGAATCAACAATAAGGAAAGGTTAGGAATTTAAGGACTATTCACATATGGTCTAACATTGTTGCCACACTTCTTTATTTCACTATTTTTCTTTCTTTTCCAAATACACTCTTCAACATGAAAATTCACTTACATTTCAAATCCAGTCCATTCATACAACATTCTATAAGTCATGACAATGCACACAACATGTCTTGTCATGAAGCAGTGTTAATTGCTATAATCAGTTTCAGTTCTTATTTTTGGGTCTGCTGGCGTCATGTTACAGAGGAGTGGGGACAGCATTGTGATACATAAATAGAAATTCTCTGTCATTCAAGTAAAACTAAAGTCGTTGTGAAACAAGGTGAGAGGCTTGAAAATTCATCTTTATAGAAAAAATGATTTGATCCCTTTCTAGCAGTCACTTTAAATCATTTGTAACACAAATCATTCTGGTAAAAAAAAGTTGCCAGTTAGTATATGGTTGCATGTTCTACATCATCAGTTAGGGTGTTATGTTTTGAAACAGTGCCCAGTGAAATGTGAGTATTCACTTACAACAGAATCAAAATCACAATGCTGCAAGGTGTCTCCAAGATCCTTGTCAACTGTTGATTGCATGACCATGGAGGAGTGAAAGGCAAACGAATGTTGACAGGTGAAATGGCGGTGGAGGGCGCGGGGTCAGAGCGACGAGGGCCGTCTCGCACCAGCGAGGCCAACTACAGCATGGACAGCTTTGAGCAGTCCTTCATCAGCGAGCGGGAGGAGGTGGTGGTTCTGGGGGAGGACGCCGACCTGCTGGAGTCGCCCAACTCCAGACCCATGCCCCTGGACAGCGACGAGGAGGACTTCTAGCAGCTTGGGCAGGGTGTGCACCACACTGGCATCCTGGCAGTGGAAGCTTCCAGGGAGTGGCTTTCCAGTGAAGACTCCCTCCTTGCAGAGACTTGGATTTTGTCTGGAGCATTTGTTCACTGTATTACTTTCCAGTTCAGATTGTCCCACTTGAAGAGCCCCTGATCTTTAACGATTCACAAGGTCGTTAGACCCTGATTTTTAAGGATTCAGAGATTGTACATGGCTGGTTCTGCTCAGTTTTCCCTTTTTAGTTTGATAGCCTCTTTCATTTTTGTTTTTGGATACGTGTGTGTGTTCTTCATTTCCTGACTGTTCAGAAGTTAAAGTGTTGTGGACATATAGGGGTGCATGAACAACAAAAGTTAGACAAGAATTGGATGATGTATAGAATTATATAGTGACCAGATCTGAGTTACCATTGATTGTCTTTGAAGAAAATTGTTTATTTGTCATGGATATTTAACGGGTGTGGAGAAAACTCACCTTCAGAACTCTTCTTTCAAGGCAGCACTAACGCCAGTGTCAACAATCCAGTAATTACAAAAATTCATTCTGCACAATCTTATGAAAAAAGAATAGAGCCCTTCACTTCAATAGTCCGCTGTGTCTGTGTCACTGCGTGTCCGTCACTGGGAGTGAGGGATGCCCACGACGCCATGGTCAGGTCTGTCCACTCCTCCACTCCTCTCCAAGACCAGAAAAAATGTGATAATTATTTGATATTGGGTCTTTTGGGAGTTGTTCTTTGTTCGCACGTTTACACTGTGCAGCGTAATAATAGAAGATGACTGTAATGGTGGCCACCCAGTTGTGTCTACTGTCAAACAGTGTGGACTGAAGTTTCTGGGGCCGATAGAGGATGAGGGGCTGGGCAGTGGTTCTCTTTCTCCTTTGTCAGGGGAGTGAAGGTCTGTCCTACATGCTGTGATGCCTTGCTCCCAATCCTGTTGTGCAGAGATCCAGGTGCCCACTTCACCTTTCTCAGTCATGCCGGATGGAGACAGCTGTGACCAGTTCTTCATCTCTGATTTGAAGGAATTTCAGTATTCCCAAACAGTATTAAACATCAACATTCAGTCAGCATTTTTTCGCAGATACCAAATCAGCTTTAGATTTGCTGTTGCTTTTTTTCTTTTCTTTTTTTTAAATTTCAGAAATATCAAATCAACATCAGATTTGCTATTGCCTTTTTCTTCTTTTTTTTTCAAACCTGAAATGAGCCAATCCACAAGCCATATTTTTGAAGCCTAGTCTCCTCTCCCCAGCCCCTGGGATGACCGTTTGCAGTCAGCTGAGGTATAAGCAACATGCTCTGACATTGATCCCAACCCCCCGAAGTCCCACATTGTGCACTGGCCCCGATTCTCCATTTCCCCTTTCAGAAGCTGCTGAAAAAGATGCTCTGAACAAAGGCTACTAAAATCTGTACGGAGAGTGTGCATTTGTCTTCAGCCACAGGCCGTGTTGTGATCTAGGCTGTCGGCTTCATCAGCCCATTTTATCTGTTTTTGCCGTCATTGTCCATCCTGCAAGCTTCTTTGTCATCTGTAATGAATTGCGCCATTACTCAGGAAGGCAGTTTCCAGGAGGGGATGCAGATTGCAACTCCTCATGACTTACCAACTGTTCAGAATCAGTTGACCTCATTCATTCATGATGGTGACATCGGAACAGAGAATCTGACTAGAAAGCATGACTTGGCATTTTCATGCTTTTTCTTTCTTTCTCTCTCTCTTTTTTTGTTTTTAAATTAAATTTCAGTGAATAATTTTTAAACTGTCTACAAACCTATTTTTTCCCCCGTCAAGTGGACTTCCATTATATTGTGGAAGAAAACTGACTGGGAGAGACTTATGGAAAACTTTGGGGATGGTAAGTCATGTTTCTTCATCAACAGATAGCTGGTTAGCAAGTGTTTTTCCTTGGATAAAATGAAAGTGGGCCTGGTTGGTTTTTTTTATGATCTTGACACACATTGGCTGCAGTATTCTCTCTTCAGAGCATATACATCTCTACCTTTGTTAGCTTTAATGGTACTTCAGTTGTGTTCAGTCTTCCCAAGATGGTGAGCAAGGAATAAATCTTATTAAAAGGTTTTAAATCAAACCACAAATGGTGATCAAGTTTTTGGTCTTTTTAGGTGTTTTTCCATCGTTATCTTTTTTGGTTGGTTGGTTTATTAGCTCTGTTTTTCCTGTACTTCATGATCATCATAGTCTGTACTAATGATGTTGGTGGTCTTTTCAATGTGTAGTTACATAATGTTTACTGCCCTATATGAAAATGTGCACACAACTTCATTATGGAACTGGTCTTGGGTTTTCTAAACGCATTAAATCTTTCTGATCCAAGTTGTTGGAACATAGCATCCACAATACAAAGTTTTTAATTCCAGTTACAGGCTGGTGGCTCGCTCCCTTTCATTTTTCTGTGCTCTGTCAACATCATAGAAGCTGGAATTGTTGGATATCAGACCTGGTGGTCAAGAAGTGGAATTAAAAAAAAAGGTGTCCCCTACTGCCCTAAGAAATGGAGGGAAAGACTCCGATTGCCATCAGTGGTGAAGACTAGTGTCAAGGATCTTCTACACAATGGGCAAAGACCAACATTCCAGCTGAAATATAACACTCATACTGCCATTGCCTTGACCCCTATGACCATCCTCAAGGTGACAGGGACTGCACCCCATCCCTCCACACATATTCCTTCACCCACCTCTCCCACTCCTCTCTCAATCCACCCATACCTCCCTCCCCTGTGTCTGAATGGCAGGTGGTTGTCCCATGAACAGCATCTGTTGTTGGTTCATGGTCATCATGAATTTCTGGTTGAATCCCCATAGTAATTTATTATGCTCACATTGTTTAATTACATGCTTTTGTTCTTTCTTTGTTCAGTGTTGCTGTGACCAGTGGTGTGCCTGTGATGTCTCTATGCAATATTAGACAGGATATTTCTGTACAACATGTGTGTCCGGTTACCCGACTGAATGGATGAATGATGCAGATTTGAAAGTAAAATGGAGAAAGATTCAGCCGACATGTGACTTTGATCATGTAATGTATTCAGTGTGGATTGTGCCGATTATTGATGGAAAATCAATCAAAGCTGCTGTGCGGCCTATAGATAATTTTCCCTCCTTTTATCTTTAACATTCATGTTGGTTTGCTTCGCCTTGTCATGTTTGGACATTTTATCTTGAAAGGCTTGTAGGATAGTGGTCCTGTTTATTTTCAAGTTATTTGTTTAACTTATTTCGTAAGTTAATTGACTAGGTCACAGTAAAATTATACACTAACGACTGATTTAGAGGAAAATAGAATTTTTTTAAATGATGTAGGAAAAACAGTTACACATATATGCGGTTTTTTAAAATGATGTTTTAACTATTTTGAAATCTGTGAATAAATAAAAGCAATAATTTCTTTGAAACACTAATTAGGAATTAATGTTGCAACAGTAACTATTTGACCTAACTTGTTTACTCCTACAGTATCTTTTGGCTCTGTGCTGTCTATTAGCATATGATCGTCTTGACTAACTTGTCAATTACAACAGTATCTTGTGGCACTGTGCTGTCCATCAGCAAATGATCATCTTGACTAGCTTGTCATTTACAACAGCGTCTAATGGCAAAGCACTGTCTATATTCAGACATTTAGCCAGTGAGAGAAGTTCCTGATTACAGTTTACATCATGTGACAAACGAGTCGATCCGTTGCACTGAACTGGACTGTTTAGAGAATTTCATGTTGCATAGAAAATTTCATGTTGCAGGGGTTTGTTTTTTTCCACCAAGATCTTTTTTTTTGTTGTTTGTTTGTTTTCCTCTGGCTGTACAAAGGGTAGCCTTCTTTCCTACAGACTGGAGGCTTGTACTCGATTTGACAAAGAATGCAAGCGTCATGCATGTGATTTTATGAATAAATCTCCGTTGATAGTGCCTGAGTGTGTTTTCTTGATTTGTGACTTACCATGTTGTATTATGATTCATTGCGATATGCTGTATAAAAGATAAAGCACTGCACTGGGTTATATCATACTCAGACCTGTTTACCCCGAAATTTGACTCGGGGTATTCCAAATCCAAAACAAGACTATTTTCTACAAAATAGGAGTACTCCGACGAGAAAGCTTAAACCGCACTGCAGCAAAACGTAGTTGTTGGGTACATTTATCCAGAAATTCCTGTTCCCCTTTTTTCGCTTTAGGGCCATCATCCTCGGAAGAGGAATGTTTAGACATTTTCACGGATGATGAAGAACTCGAATGCTTGGTTCAGCGCCAAAGCTAAGAATGCAAAATGCCTTCATTGAAAACCACGCCAAATCTCAAAGCTGAGAACTAGGAATGAGCACTCTCGGCCAATCAGAATTATCGACACGAAAAGTCGCGAGGAGAATGTGCGCACAACAGATACGTCAATACACCCATTCTTTGAGATATGCAGTGCACGGAAATGATACGTCAGATTTTTTTTTTCGCCATATGTTTTCCCATGTACCGTATTCATCGTGTTTCTGCCAAATACGAGTACAAAATACAGCGAAATTGTATGGGTAAACAGGTCTGCATACTGTATGGTATTGGGCTGTGTTCCAGTGTATTAGTGCTGTTGTACCATGTTGTGTTTGATACTGTGCTGTACTGTTGCATTGGGTTGTGTAGTGCTACACTATACTGTTATTTTATGCTGTGTTGCATGCATTGAGCCGAGTTGTGTTGTGCCTTTCTGCCATGTTTTGTATTGTTTTGCTGTGAAATCTGTGTGTTGTTTTGCAGTATTCGGTTACACTGTTTTACATTTTTGTTACACTGCGTCACATTGTATTAGGTACACTGTGTGTTTCACATTGTATAAGAAATATAAGGGATACTATCATTGTCTTATCCTGTGCTGCTTGTCGTGGCATTGTACTATTGTGTTATGCTGTGTTGTTAACATTGTGCTGTACTATGTGATAATGAGTTATGTGTTATACAGTGTTGCGTTCTGCACTGCTACACTGTGCTTTTTTGTCACACTGTACTGGGTTTTGTTAAACTGTTGTGTATTGTATTGTCATGTAATATTGTGTTATCATACTGTATTAATACACATCGTATTATTCTGTATTGTGTTGCTACACTGAGTTGTCTGTTCACTATACGATATTGTTACTGAATTGTACTGTTTTACACTGTGTTGTTACACTGAATCATATCACTATACTCAGTTGTTACACTGTATTTTGTTATACTGTGATGTTACACTGTGCTATACTGTGTTAAACATCTTGTTTCATTATATTGTACTGTGCTGTGTATTACACTGTGTTGTGTTGTTACACTATACTGTGATGATGTGTTGAACAAACTGACAAGCAATCAAAGACATAGATTCAAAATTGGGTGCATGGATGTCATGCATGCTGTTCTACATTAACAGAAAAAGAAAACAAACTTTTGATTGTTAATTTCAAACTCAGTTTATCATCAAAACAGCGCTAATTGTTGGGTACAATCGACATATGGGTACAATCGACGTATGCCGGCATTGAAAGGCACAAGTAGACACTGCATGAAGAAAATGTTGACTGCTGGGTGGACAAGGGTGCATTTCAAAACAGTCAAAAACCTGACCCCTGGAGAGGTTTGAACTCAGGACCACCAGCTCCTTAGCTGAGTGCTGTAACCCACTGGACTGAAGGTCCTCTAAACAACTACAATACACTCGAAGCTCCTGTAGGAAAGGGCATAGTACATAATCCCCATTCTGTCTGCAATATTCATTAAAGTGTTCATTTTATTCCCATCAGAGCTATTCATTGGTGAGATTTTTCTGCCCCGATCAGCTTCCACCCAGAGCTGACTTTGCTACAGGCCCAGTTGGGAAGACTGGGACCACACAGTTGATTTTCATCTACTTGATGAATGTGTCTCTGACAGTGTTGCTCAAATTTCCTGTCCAACACTGCAGGTGTCTGTATCTCACAGGCCTGGCTGAAGCCAGGATAAATTATGAAAGTAAGCTTAGAGTACAGCCCTGTAATGCAGTCTCAATCCAGAATGGAAATCTTTATCTTCGTTATCTGTATCCTCATCAATCAGCATTTAAAAAATAAAAGTCTCGAATTCTGTGGCACTTCATGCCCTGCTCTCATGGTAACACCTGTTTTGATTGCCTATGTCTATGGCCTTGCTTTGGTTCTGTCGAGGACACTACTATCAGCTAATTCATGGGAACTGTCATTGCATAGTCATGGTGGCACCCTCCGGAGGGAGAGCTCGCTCACACCAGTTCCGCAACTAAGCAATTTTTGTTGTTAGCAGGGAGCTTAATAGGTGGAGTTCTGCATATGTTGGATCAGAACAGGCACCACTGAACACCACTGAAGTTATTGGGCAGTAGTGCAGCGTCTCCTCTGGTGGGTTGCCTCATGATGACTTGACACTGACTGCTCCCTGTGGAATGGCGGTGCCAGGGCTGTGGCAGGTTGGGCCGGGTTGTGACTGGACGAGGGGAGTCAGTATGGGCAGCGCATGTGTAATGCCATTGGCGTGGCACAGAAGATGAAGAAAAAAAAGAAAATGTTTCTGCTTATGCTTCTCTTTTTTTATTTGAAGAGGCTGTCAGGGTTTTTTTGTTTGTTTTGTTTTTTTCATCTCGCAAGGGAGGGGTGTGTTTGTGAGGGATGGGCGGGGACTGGGGCCCAAACACCCAATCCAACCCCTAAAATCCATGTCCAACAGCAAACAGTGTGTGGGCTGACTGTGTAAGGCTGCTACAGGCAGACAGGTGAGGACAACACAGGGGACTCACACATTAAGTGTAACTGCATTAAAAAAAAAAAAGAAAAAGAAAAGAAAACGCCACAATCCAAATAAGTTCTAAAAAAAAGTCATCATTTGAAAAAAAAAGAAAAAAAAAGAACAATGNAAGTTCTAAAAAAAAGTCATCATTTGAAAAAAAAAGAAAAAAAAACAACAGCAGCATCCAAAGTGTCATGCAGACTTTCCTTTTTTTTCTAAACTAAATATGCAAATTAATCAATATTCTTGCTTCAAAATATCTAAACTTACTGGACAATCTGTCATAGTCATGTGCATTTATTAAATCAATGATACATTACAGAACCAATATACACATAATAATACAAATGGCAATAAAAACAATATTTAGAAAAACAGAAAACCAAATTGGGTAAATACATTCACTTTGGAAATCAGCTTTTTCAAACAAATGTTCTGCTACAAAAGGGCAGAGCGGGAGTAACTCCTCATGGCTGTTTTGGCATGGACAATGTCCTTGTCTGTCATTTTGTCACATTTACAAAAGAAATACAAAGACCAGAAGAAAAATTCTTGAAACTAAGCATGTCAGGAAACAAATTTTATGTATTTTCGGAGCTGAAACATGAACTGAACACATTAAGAAATCATCTGTACAGCTGACACCTTGGAGATCCAGGTATGTAAAGTAACTTCAGAGTGTTTTCAGCTTGTTCAACACTTTTTTTCAATGATGTTTTAATAAAGGAACTACTTGAGTTGGGGAGAAGGTGGGAGGGGAGTGTTTGTTGTTAGCTGCATTAATATGAAAAACATGGAAGGTATTGCAGCAAAATGATTTTAGAAAACTCATGTCTGTATACTGGACCCTAGCTCAGTGTATTGAAGGTAATATCCAGAATCAGTCTAAGGTTCCTGACCTAAATATCAGAATGCCATGCTCCACAAAAAAAAACACAATCATCTCCTGATCTTGGTACAGACTGACAGAACAAATGCTCATAGGATTATAAATCATGAAATCTGACAGATGCTGTCCCAGGAATGGCATAGCAGAACTGTTCAAAACACCTAACGATTGATCATAACACTGACATTAAGAGAAAAACAAAGAAGTTAACCTCTTCCGTGTGATCTGAAGTCAATGTTTGAAAAGAACATCCAAAGTACTTTCTAGAAATGCAAACAGTAAAAAAGCAAAAATCATCTTCAGAAACAAGCTGAGGCATACGATCAAACACACACACACACAGAGCCCTCCACATTCTACAGCTCCACAATAGGATCCACGTCGGGGAAATCAGGAAGACACAGGTCATACTTCTCAGCCAGGCTCTGGGGCACAAAGCGGCCGCCTAAAAAGTGCCGCTTGCCGCAGAAGTGCTGGGCACATTTCTTGGGGGCTGTGAGAGAGATGAGCAGATCAGGCTGCAAGCCATCGGGGCAGCCTTTCTCCACATCCCAGCCTGCAACACAATCAGCACCAAGTTCACCTTCATGGAACATGCGTGTCCACCCTTGTGAAATACGGTTCTATGCAAGATTCTATTCTCAAGGTTCTACTGCTGCACAGAAAGCATTTCACAACAAATTCTGACACCACTGTAGTTGGTATCTTATGTATAAAGATAAGCACTACATTTCAGGGAAGGAGAAAAAAACCAGAAGACGCTTCATACCCATTCCTCCCCTGTCTCTCTCACCTGAGGGAACGTCAATGCTGCAGATTGGCACCTCCTTCTCTACCGCCTTCAGTTTATCCAGGATCTCCTGGAACTGCGGCCGTGGGGGTCCCTTGAAGCTGAACCCAAAGAGAGCATCGATGATGAGGTTGTACGACTCGATCAGCGCATTTACATCACTGGGGAGCTTTTCGATGAAAGGCATGTTCATCTTTTCACACTGGGTTCTAAGGTTGGTGAACAGCTGTTTATCAGGCTGCTTTGGGTAAAACAGAGTTGGGGAGTACCCCTGAAACACACAGAAACAGATTTTATGAACTGCAAACTAATTCATAATGTTCACACACACACACACACACACACTACTCATGTTAAAAGCAGAAAGGGGGGAGGAGGGGTATGACAAAAAAGCACTCACAAACATTTTCAGATGGCGAGCGCAAACCAGTCCATCTCCACCATTATTGCCAGGTCCGCAGCAGACCAACACTGCCGCCTCGTGTTTGCAGAGCTTGCTTGCTGGGTAGCACTGCAACATGACCAAAACAAGTCATTTATTGCATTACCAGTGTTCATGTTACATGGCAGGGGAGGGAAAGAATGGAAAAGCAAAGGGAAAAAATGACTGGGGAGGGACTTGACATACCTTTTAATCAGCTGATCAGTCAATTCCAAATTTGACAAAGCATACTGATTTTTATCACACACACATTTACACACACAAAAGTTTTGCTAGAGGCGCTGTTCTGTTATGTATTCACAAATTTCTTGATCTTTTATTAACAGCTTTGAGGTCTTTGTTTTTCTTTTTTTTTTTGACCTGGTCAGCAATATAAAAAAAAAAAGCAGTCTACTGAAAATTGGTATGCTTGAATACCTAATAGTTCATGAACAGGCACAGGTAAAACATCAGAAATACAGACAGAAACACACGCACACACAGTTCTTCAGAAATGGAAACACAAAAGGGCACAGAAATTCAGATCAAAATAAAGAAACTTGGCTGTATATAAGCACATAGACCAAGAAAAGACGTACAAAGAGACCTGCTAGGTTTTGAGATACACACACACAGAGACATAGACATGCAAAGATACATGGACACAGAAAGACAGACAGAAAGGTGTTCGGATATATTGATGAAAAAAAACAGACACTGAGAGATGCACAGACATTCACACATAGAAATACCTACAAAGACATGAACAGGGATTCAGAGACAGGCAGAACCAAGACATATATATACACACAGCGAGCAACGCCAACATACAGATACACACACACTGAGAAGAGTGCAGAAAGATACACAGGCCGTAACAAACCCACAGAGACATGGGACAGACAGACACATGCACAGAGACATGGGAC